>JANHZU010002381.1:146127-156678 GCA_032468055.1 Acrochordus granulatus | reverse complement strand
TTCTGGGACTTTCTGCAGAAGGAATTTGCCAAATAAATTTTTGTAGATGGACTAGATGATTAAGAATTTCAACTCAGAATTATAAGAAATATTGTGTAAAATATGATTGGAAATAATTAAGATATTGATATGTTAGCAATGTGTAATAAGAGAAAAAACTGAAGAACAGTGTATAAGATAACATATACGTAATCTATAGTATGATAGAGTAACCGTTAACATTATGGTTAAAAATGAATTGTAATATAAGAATACAACATATAGGCAATTTATTTATTTATTAGATTAGAAGAGGGGAACATGCATGTTGTAGAAAGATATCCATACAGAGTTAGGTCGGGAATGTTATATGAGTGAAGGTTTGTTCCCACCTTTCCTTTTTATGCCCTTTTGTTCTTTTCCCTCCACCCTTCCCCCTCCTCCCCTTTTTTCCTTTGTTTTGTGTTGTATGGTAGATATTGGGTTTTTTTTGTCATTATGTGTTATTTTATTATGTTCTTTTTGTTTTTCTAGGTTGTTGAAAAATAATAAAAAATCAATACATTAATAAACAAAAATGCCTTTATTTTGCCAAGTACCCAAACTGAGATCACATGATCCTGGAAATAATGCAACAACTGCAACTTTGAGGATGAGTCATAAGTCACTTTTTTTTAGTGCCATCATAACTTCAAATGGTCACTGAACAAGTGGTTGCTAAGTGAGGACTATCTGAAACATTGTTATTGCCCATTTGGACCTTATATTTTATAGAGCTATTTTTACATTAATGCTAAAGTACCACAATAGTTGTAATAGTTGCCTTCTAAATAAATAAAAAGGTAAAGGTTTTCCCTGTCCATTCGTGTCTGGGGCAATAATGTGAGCTCCCCCTGTTATGCAGCAGCACTTGGGTCTCAAACTCAATCTGCTAACCTTCTGGGGGAGAAGCCCACTCTCTTAACCACTCATCTACCACACTCTTAATCACTCAAAAATCTATGAAACAATGCAGTGCTACAGATATTTATACACACACACACATACATAAATACAATACTGTGCAAAAGTCTTAGGCCATCGATCACTTTGTTTTAGCAAAGTTTAAATAATGATCCGTAATTATTTTTCAGTCCCTGTATTAAGATTTAAACATAAGAAAATACAGGAAATATGGACACAAAATTTAAACAAGCACAATGTTCAGAACAAAATAGCTTCTTCGGGCAAAATTAAATAGTCAGTACTAAATACTTGCCACTTTTGCCTATGGAAGCTGTTTTTCTGCCTTTTCCTGTTTTTGAATATTGCATACAAATTTCCTGTATTTTCTGGCTGTACTGTATTCTAATAAAGAGACTGAAACACAGTTAGGTATGGTGATTATACATTGCTAAAATAACAAATCTGTTGGTGACCTAAGACTTTTGCACAGTATTGTATATGTATCTTCAGCACTTCATTGTTTCATAGATTTTTGAGTGATTAAAAACTATGAACTGATATAGTATTGATTTTTGTTTTAGAAAAAGGAAAAGTAGGAAGTTCAGAGGAAATATACTATTTTTTAAAATTATATTGGATTTTGAACCAATAACTTCCTATTTATAAGTCAAGTGTTACAATCCATGTGCTATTGATGGCATGACTGATAAAATGGGTCCTGAAAACATTAGAGATGGTAGCAACCAGTAACTCATCTGGGGAGTGGGGGGTATTGTTCGTCTGAAAAGTAATTAGTGAACTGCTGTGACTAGCTTGTAACAAAGAACATCAACAAAAGCAGATAGAGCACTTGAGATAACAATAGGGAGGAAAGAGTACTTTCAACTGGCAGCAGAAATCTATACCCAGATTTTGTATTTGTAATGAGAGTAGGTCAATACAGAGCAAAATCTTGTTTTTAACCTTCCAAAAAGAATTCTAGGCCTGTTCAGACAATGAAGCAACCAGGCAATGCAGATAAGCCCAGAGAGAAAGCAAGCTATAAATATGTTTAGGAAACACCTGGATCTGTGTTTCAGGGAGAGCCAAGAAGGAATTAGAGGAAACCATGTCAACAAATTGGCATGATACATTGGAATATTTAACAAAATATGCTTTTACAAGCAAACTGTTATTTCCAGATCACTAGACCTGATATTTTTGTCATATATACTCAATTTGCTATCATTTTACTGGAACTGAGATCTTCTTTCTCAAGCTGGAACCCTTCTTCCTTCATACCTGCTGGTGCTAAGGAACTCTCATGTCTCAGGGGATGGGATCAGTAATGCCCAGGGGTTCATGGCCTCCATGGACTTCTTTAGGTAATCTTAAATTCAACTGCATAGATGGACATACAACCAACCTTGTTTTTTCATCAAAGTAGTTCTTCTTGTGATCTGGACAGGGAGGGCACTTCTGTTACTTCTTTACCAGTGTCACATCACTTCTGGCCCAGATGGGATGGTCAGCTACTAGCAATCTCTGTAGAACAAGACCTATTCATCTCAACCACTACTGGCATCTAATAAATCTGGATGGTTTCCATCTGTTCAGAAACTTAGGGGAGTGTCCCAACAATCTGGCAGGCAAATCAGTCAGAAACATGGTTGTCCATTGACAATGTGAGGTAACTCAGACTCTTGATGAAATTATTTCCAAATGCCCTTTCTCTATTGGCCAGCCCAAGTTTGTTCCTTAGTTTACTGAGAATCTGTAGGAGATGAAGGGGCAGAAGCAATGCAAGAGCATTGATGTAGAAAGACAAAAAGGAAATCTGATCAAGCTCAGGTATATTTGGTAGACTATATTTGGTCTTACACTGTGAGGATAATACAGGCAAAGTTTAATTTGCTTGCATTTGTCTCAATCTATGCAAAAAAAAAAAATCCCACTACAATTACTATAAACTGCAGCTCCAAATATGTCAATCCCCTTTTGTCCTTGAAAGGGGATCAGGAGCCAGGAAATGTGATGGGATAAAAATTCCTGCCAGTGGAAAAATAGGATAGCAACAAGTTCCTCATAAGGTTGTTATTAAAATAAACTGCAAATGAGCCAGAAATAATCTCCACCCTTCAACACAGCCGCTTCTGAGATCACAGAAACTCACAGCTGATTTATGAATTGAGGAATGTCTTCTTCAAAAAATGCCTGTGTGCAAACTGATGTACACAGAAATCCTAGGCTGCCAAAGTAAATAGGCCTTTCTAAGGAAGGGATACAGATAGTTAATAATGTGGGGCAGATGGACAGAAAGGGGAAAAAAAGAATGTCTACAGGATTAGGATGGGAAAGCAGAAGGGAACTATCCGGATGTTCTGCCACAGATAACAAAGAGTTTGACTTCCTGTTTTCTAAATACCTCCCTTATAGCACCCTGATTTATATAAAAATGAAGAAAGTTTGAAGATCCCATGACATTGTCATATCATTTTTATGTTCAATCTAATCTTAAAAATACATTTGGGCTCAGATTTTTTTTTTTTTTGAATCTACAGTAAATGGCTTTTGCTTCCCAAATGGCTTGATGGATTTTACAATCCAGGAAAAATTATAATGAAAAGCAGTGTGGTGTGGTAGTTAATGGGTAGGATTGGCATCAGGTGAACCCAGCTTCTCATCCACCCTCAGCCATGGAAGTTCCTTGAGTGCCATGAGACCAGCAACTCTCTTTATCTCTCAACCCTACTTAAGATTGGGATAAGGAAAATGAGAAAAAAGAACTCTTTGTAGACCATCCTAAGCTTCTGAAAGTAAATTGGGATATAAGTCTATTAAGGAAATAAATAAAATAAATGAAAAAATTGGTATCAGAAGCCCGAATTATGCCTACAGTACCCCTTTAGAGGTATCTATTGAAGCAATTGGTATTACTGGAAGTTACAGACTTTTCTACATTATATAATTCCAAATTAGCTTGCGTTAGTTTTTAAAACTGGACTTTCCCAGAACTAGAAAATGTAGAGTCTTCCTTCTGTATGGACTCACAAATGCATTTTTAAAAAACTTAGAGAAAACTGTCTCTTTCCATCATCACAACACTAATTTTATCTATTTATTTCCATGTTGCATTCATGAACCTACCTGAAGGAATAATGAAGTTGTTCAGAGTGGCATTTCCTTTTTTACAAATGTAACCACGTTTTTGATCACATCCAAGGCTTTCCCATTTGGCAGCTTTCCCAGGATTTAATGCTCCACAAATCTTCCCAGGCTCTGGAGAAGGGCTTCCTTCAAAAAACAAGTAGCAGGCACAAAGGGTATTATTAACTTATCATAAAATGTTGTAAAACTTCATTGAAGCAAATGAAGATGCAGATACATACAAGGGCAGTGTAATTTTTCAAAAGATCATCTTCAGAATGTACAAGAGCCCATAGAAAGATCAAAAGCTTATTTTGAAACATTTGCATAGCCCTACTGGTTATTCTGCATTTACACATAACTGCAGCCTGATGTCATAAGGTGACCCTGCTCTCTTTCAACCCTTTCTTGCTCTCTCCACCCTGCATCTTGCCTCCCCAAGCTGTGTGGTTGAAAACACGAAGTGCAGGCAATGGCATTCCACAATGCTGGGCAATTCCAAGAAAAACCTATGCTGATTTGTCTATGCATATGAGAAAGGAAGACAGAGATTGAAACATTCAGAAATAATAGATGGAAGGAAGAAGTATACCAAAACTTGATGAAAACGTCTAAAACTAATCTGTAACTGAATAATAGGAAAAATTAGGTGATATAAGTATTTTAATGTAAAAGCAAATTAAAATAAATTTTAAAGCAATATATCTTAACATAAACGAGAAAATTACCTGGTGCCCAATTTAGATATCTGAAAGGATAGCCACCACTCCACTGCCAACCACTGCTGAAATCCAAACTGTTGAGACCAAACCAGAGTGCAGTACTCAAAGTAGAAGTTAACCCTGAAAAATATCAACATTTAACAATGCATCTGTCTCAAAAATATGTGCTGAATGGCAAGCAGCAGCAATTACAGTATCTTGGGAGAGATGAAGTGTACACTTAATTGCTTATATTTTTGTAGCAACAACATCATATAAATTGTTCATGGTAGAAGAAAATTAAGAATTCTATCTTCTCTCTCAGTCATTGCACATTCATAATACATGGTGGAACTACTTCTGGGCAAACGTGAGTCCTGATTTTCCAGAACTACCAATAATCAGGAAGATAACAACAGGCAGATAATAACCCTGGGCATGCCAGTGCTTGATGAGGGCAGGATTAGAAATTAAGGTAAAATGTTAAGGCCTCCTCTTTGTTTTAACTCTAATACATGAAATGCTAGGAAATATTAAAAGACCTAGATTACTTACCTGTTAGGTACATTTGTTCATGTAACTCTGTGATGCCCAACAAATTGGCACCTTGTTGTTGGCAACTTTTACTAGCTTGGAACCAGGTTAGAGCAGCATCTGAATTTATTTGATACTGGACACTTGTCACAGGATCTGTAGTCCAATAGATGCCTGCTTCAGCTGTTAAAAGAAAGGTGCATCCATTTTTCCAATAGTCTTAAAACAATATTAAACTAAGTATCTTATGAACATTAAATCTATATTCCTGAAATTTTCTAAATAACCATAATTCATTTTTAATGAAGAAATATGATGATTACTTCCCATATTTCAGAACAGAATCATTAGGTCAAGCAGCTGAAAAAAGCCTAAGACTACAATACCCAAAGATTGGATGTCTAACTAGTGCTTGATAGAGAGAAAAGAGGAATTTTATGCTAACTTCTGAACCTGGTATATTCCAGATGTATGTGCTATCACACCAGGCTTCTCCAAAAGTGTTAGACTATGGCTGCCATGCTTTATTTACTTTGTGCTTTTGAGTCAATATTGACATCTGGAGATTATATGGATAATCCATATAGTGGGAATGTTAGCAGAACTGAAAGTCATCAGAAGTGAGAAGGGCTACAGTAACCACAAGCAGGTGCCACTGAATCAGATTCAACTTTTGGTAAATATCTGAACAAATGTATGTATGTACACATACATAATAGCAATCTTTTCTTCATCTAGAACCTAAAGCCTGATTTAATTAGAATACAACATGTTAAACATTATAATTTCATTAGAATACAACATTAACTAACAAATTGTGCTTAAACCATAATGCTTTTTTTTACTTTAACTGAGCATAATTTGTGAAGCCAGTTGTTCACAGCAGCTATAGATGACTAAATCATCCTTTGTTTGATAAGTGAATCATAGAACAACAGCTTCTCAGTTTTTCTTGTACTGGGTCCTTGTCACAAGGTATATTTGATATAAAAAGAAAGGAGAAGAAAGTTGGTTGCTGATTCATCAACTACTTAATACAGAAATTATCTGCAGAATATCCCTGTTACATTAAATTAATGGAAACCCCAAAAGAAGAGGCAGATCTCCTATACTAAAATGCTTTCAAATGAAAGTTCTTCAATAAAATTGCGCTAAGAGATCAGAACTAGTCATGCTGTACAGTTTTGCAAGGACAAACAGAAAAAGACAGTGCACAAAAGGTCATAAGGTCAGGATGCAGTTCCACATTTTCCTGAATTAGATTTCACCATGTGAGCAGTGCTGTAGCTGTTGTTTATCCTATCACCAAATACATACTAATGATGAGTTATAGTATGCCTTATAGTGTGAAATATACAATATGTATATAATATGGTCTGTACTTAATTGACTGATACCTGATAATATGGTATCTAATCATATTGCATATTAACTACATACATATTACATTAACTACATTGCCTATAATACTTATTGAATTATTACAATATACTATCCAAAAACATCAATTGGTCCACACAGTGTTACAAATAGTTTTGTCTGCATGGTTCTACTCTAGTTCTCAGTAAGTTCCTGGATGCAATTTCAAGCTGCTGATTATCACCTATAAAGTCCTACATTGCTGTGAATGGGTATGTGTGTGTTTGTGTGCATGCACCTTTGAGTCCCTGTTGACTTCTGATGATTGTTTGGGCAAGTCCCTGCAATTTTCTTGGCAAGATTTCAGAAAAGGTTTGCCATTGTCATCAGGTTGAGGCTGACTACTCCAAAATCAGCTAGCTAGTTTTCATGCTTAAGATGAGACTAGAATTCACAGGCTCTTGCTTTCTAGTCTGGTACCTTAATCATTACACAAAACTGGTATCCTCCTACATTGCACAGGAGAGGGCTATTTATGAGACTGCCTGCTTCCAAATGTATTTGACAATCCCACAGGAAGGGCACACTCCAGGTTCCCTCACTGAAGCAATGTCACTGAAGCAATGTCTTCTGAGTAGCAGTCCCTGCTTTTAGGAAGAATTGTCACCTTAATATAAAATTGGCCACAATCCTACAGGCTTTCAGAAAGGCATTCAAGACCAAATCTTTCCCTTGAGGCTCTGGGTTCAGAGAAGTATTCAGAGAAGTAAAATTCCCAATTGGATGAGCTATGCTATAATTTAGTTCTGGTCAGCTTTTATTGGTTTTTAATGATATGTGTTAATTTCTAAGTGTCTGGTGATTTTTGTATATCACTTTCTATTTATGTTGGGCAGTGCTATAAATCCTCTCACTAAATAAATACATGCTGGTCCTTTAAAAAAACAAGCATTTCCATATCATCCCACCATACAACAGTGAAAATCAGGTAAGAGACAGTAAGTGATGGTCAATCTGTATTTGGCTGCAGGTATATTATCCTATTTCCTTCACATTACTGTTTTTATGGGTTGAATATTCAGTTGATCAGAGGCACAAGAACGCTCCATCAACAAAAGTAGGACAAAACCAGAAAATCACTCTGCTAAACAATAAGAGATCCAATAGATCTGAAACTTTGTTTGGTAATGCCAAAAAGAATGTCCAGTATGTTATCTCAGAAGAGCACATCAGCATTTTGGCTAAAGATTATGGGAGTACATGCTAGGCAAAATCTGAACCATAGGCATCAGTGGAAATTGCAAGGATGCTACATATGCTATGACATTTTCATACAAACTATTTAATGTGTATCATTTGTACACTGACAACACAGCACATGCAACATCACCTGCTCCACCCCCCAATTCGTTTGGATACTTATAGGCTGAGCAGGGCTTTTAGTGGGATTCCTATGAAGATATCTTTCAAATAGAAATAGATCACTGGTATAAATAGATATATCATTATATTCAAGAGAAGTGAAGTTTAATTCAGTTTAATAACAGCATAGTATGATATAATTTTAGCTTTTGAGTCTAGTATGTTGATATGAAAAACAATGAAACATAAAAAAAAAACTTTAACAACCATGGGTGGCACTTTTATTTGCTCTTCTTACAAATTTTGTATAATGTTTTTAATTAGTTAATTTGATTTTTTGCACAAACTATTAGATGATAACATTTCATTATCTTGAAACTTTTCATGAAAGATACTTACATTTTAAAGGACAGAATCCATATTTCTTGTCTTTATTATAAATCCTTGTAGTTGAACACCACAGCAAACCATCTGTCCTTCCATCAGTTGTACATTCTACATACCATTTCTTAACATACTGGAAAGGGAATACACAAGGAGCCCCATTGCTGTTGCCTTTTAAGGTAAATAAATCTGGAGTGAAGTGGAGAAGAAATCATCAAAATATTTACAGCTGCTTATGAAAATATGTTAACTTCTAGAGAGAAGAAAAAAGAAGGGCCTCCTGCCAAAGCTAATGTTGGAATATCCAAATAGGACACTGAGAGATCTTTAGAATATCTCTACTTCCTGCACAGAATATTGTGAGCAGGAAAAGGACAGTAGATATGCATGACAATATCAAGGGCTTCACAGTTTGATACAGAAAGCCAATTCTGTGTAGTGTTTAAAAAAATCAGGTTAAAAACCAGGAGACTGAATTCTCATCCACCATAGGGACAAAACCAGCTGGGTGACTTTGGGCCAATTCCTCTCACTCATCTCTAGGAAGCAAATAATGGCAAACCACTTCTGAAATTTTGCCAAAAAACTGCGGGCATTTGTTGAGGCATTTGTCAGGAATCAACATTAACTCAAAGGCATGCACACATATATATACATTATCTGGCATGGATGGAATTATTACATTTCAGGGTATTCTAGTAATAGGTCTCTCAGTGTTATGCCATTGCTTTCTGCCTATTCATCTTGCAATGGCCTTCTACTTTCCTTCTGTCAATTTCTTTTTCATGAAATGAAAAAAAAAAGATTGAATATAAAATGTAAGAGATTTTGATATTAATTGTACTTATGCATGACACAAATTAAGAAATGAGAAGCCAGCACCAATATCTCTGGTCAGCTGCAAATAGAAGTTCATAAGAGAGCATTTGTTTGTAAAATAGCTTATTTAAAATATGGATCGAATTAAAATATAGTCCAGGTATATCTTTGCTTCAAAAGTTAATGTTTATTATAATGGAGGCAAATATGCTACAATGATCAATTAAGAGATAATAATTCATATTGATTGCAAGATTTAAACTTTAATATAACAAACATGAAATCTTTTGAGTCTACCTCCTTCGGAAGGTCAAAAATATTTTTAATATCTTCCAGTAAGCAGTATAATTCCAAAGGAACTACAGAAACAGGATGGAACATTAGAGATTTGGCTAAATTTGAAATGTTTATAACACAAGGTCAGAACATTTGTTAGGAGGAGCATATGTGTATATATACCCATATACATCCACATACATCCACACGCGCACACACATCTTACAGGAATGCGATTCAGAATCTGAACAATTCAAATATTGCATGATTAAACAAATACATAATTTAAACAGGACACTTTATAAGTAACAATTGGAATATCAGAGGAAGGTAAATGTTATTTTTGCTGTCAAAATTATATCCAGAAAAAAAACCTAATATAAGACTTTTTCTCCCCTTTGGAATGCTATTCCACTGTTGATTGACAAAATGGATAATCCATACTGAAAACACTATTGTTAATATAAAAAGCAGGTTGGATCGTTCTTCCATTTGTGGTGGCAATGCTATAGAGTTGAGCAGTTTTGCAATGTGAAACAAAATTTAAATATTGACTTTCCTTTTTTATTAGTTTTTTTAAAACCCTTATATTACTAGGAAGTATATTGAGTTGACTATATATAAGATGATTACTGAGATACACAATGGTTTTCTATGGAAATTACATCCAATGTTTTCATTCAGGATAAGTCTTGAGTATATGCATCATCAAAAATAATTTTGTATCTAAAAAGAAGTCCAATACTAACTTTAATTTAATCTGGAACCTATTTAAGTATAATTCTGCCCTGCCACATTCAATGTTCACCTTTGTTTCAATAAAAAGTTTTAAAAGGAAGATTGCTTCAAACTAATTAAAATATTATGTTAATTCTAATTATTTGGGCTATTAAATTCATATAATCTTGGCTACTTTTGTCAACTTCAATCTGTGGACGGCGGATTTTAGAAAGAGTCCTCCTATTTCACCCCCTCTTATCATACTCAGCAATACAATATCAGCAGTATAGTCCTTCAAGTTCTTGGGCTCTATAATCTCTCAAGATTTGAAATGGACATATAACAT
>JANHZU010002381.1:114132-124354 GCA_032468055.1 Acrochordus granulatus | reverse complement strand
TCTCTAAACAATATCCATCACTTTTTTGAATGAATTAGGTCTATACGAAACTGTTGAGTATGATTACTAGGGCAAGGATTTATATAACCTAAAAAGGTTAGAAATATACAAGCATTTATGACCTTAAAATCATTTAAATATGACCAATTAAACAAAAAATATGACTTTTAAAGCAAAAATATGACAATTTTTCTGAAATTAGTACCCAATTTTTAAAAAACTGTGCTTAAACACACACACACACACAATAAAAGGTTTATTCTTCTTCACTTCCAGTGCAGAAGTGCTAGTATTGAAGGAATCAAATAAATATTTTGAGAGTAAAATGGTCAACCCTGGATTAATTTTCATTAACAGCAGAATTGCATTAGATGACCACATGCATCTTGAGGTTATCAAACTCAAAACTCCTGATGTATGCCATCATTTCAGAATATGAAAATTCTGGCTCAAAGTCTTCAAATGTTGCTTCACATCCATTTAGAATGTTACTTATTTTGCAAAGTGTTGAATAACCCAGATTAGATTGTAGCACTCTTTGCAGTTTATCACTAATTTTTTCAGCCACTTTCCCTTCTGTTTGTTTTACAATATTCAGTGTAATACTAACATTCCATTCCTACAGTTTCAAAGCAGGTGATTGCTTTTGATAATCCACTGAAATTAGATTGTATATATGTTTAATTTCCAGCCAAAGTTTCAGAAAAGGAATCTTGCACAATCTTGATCAAAGAAAATTCACAACCATCAAATTCTTTAATTATCCACTGCAAGGAAGCATAATTTGTGAAATAATACATAGCTTCATCCAGCCATTCCCCCAACAGGTTGGGGAGGGGGGTACCAAATTAGGAGCAATTTCTTTGAACTCTTGTACTTGAAGTGGAGCTTTAATTAACATTTTTTTCCCATTCAAAATGATCTATTTCAGGATAGTTGCTTTGAATCTCTTTGGCCACTCTATGTAAACTATGTGGAAGGCATGTGATTGGATCATTTTTGGATAAAGAAGTTTAAGTCCCTTGCCTGATTTAGTCATGTATGAGATCTGTTACAAAGAGAAGGATATTTCTCCTTTTTACACCATCCAGCCAGAAGAATTTTATAGAATTGTCAAATAATTGTTTACTTTTAATTTTATAGAGTTTCACATGTTAGAAGAAATACTTCACCAGGCTTGTCACATTTCAGAGGGCCAATAATAACATATCTATTACATACCTTCCATTTATATTACTTGTTCCACCAAAGGAAACCCATCTTACTGTTGTCAATAGCAGATCTTATTTTTCCTAACACATCTTCATAGCAGGCAGAGATAAAATTTTTCCTTAGAGTTGATTCATTTGGAATTGAGTAATTGGTATATTTCTCCAAAAAAATTCCTGAAGTTACCTCAACCTAATTTCCTGAAGGGAATATGTGAAATATGTACAACATCATTGTACAGAGATCCTTACAAAATTCTGACTGGGTATTTGATGAACCTGCAGTTGAAGACGAAGATCTCTCGAAAAGGATTGTTGCCTGTTCTCAGTGAAAATAAACCTTGCTAAACAACTATTGTGTTTCACAGTGTCACAGTGTTGTTGAATATTAAAACCCTATTGGGCCGGTACCTTAACTTCATACAATTTATAAAACAAACCCTACTGAAAATCTGCTCCCCAAATTCTTGAACAAGACAAGACACTGTAATTTTACACTTGCTGAACATCTACTTTTAGGCATCTTGAAATCAGATTGCAGCTCTCATGTGATTCCACTACCTTGAACACACATACACCTGAGTTGGGGAGCAAATAAGAAAAAGAAAAAAAATAGGCAATTCTCACTCTTGTTGAGCCTCAAGAGAGGCTTCTCCCTTGACCAGGCTTTTTTTTAAAAAAAAGCTGCTCTCCCTTTCTTACACACAAACACACACACAGAGAGACAAAAAAGAGTTGGAAACAAGAAAAAGGCAAATTGTCACCTTTTTGTTCAAGCCTTTTCCCTTTCCCTCCCTCACACATACTCCTGAGTAGGGGAGCAAATAAAAAAACCCAAACAGACAAATTCTCATCTTTTTCAGGCCACCTGGTCAGGGGAGAAGCTTTTGTTTATTTATTAATTTATTAAATTTATATGCCATCAAATTCAGAACAACTCTCAGCAGCTCATAATAAAAATATTAAATCCATAAAATATAACCACTAAACGTAAGTTAAAATCACTAAAATTAAACAGACAAAAAATTAAGCACAACAGGAGGACTGGGGTAACTGAGGGAAGGTACATCAGCCACCTCCATGCTAACATACCCCAATGGGGCCATAAGCCAGCTAGCAAAGTCAGATCTTCAGGCACTTTCAGAAGGCTGAAAAGGCAGCAAAATATTCCACAGGAAATATTTTGCCATGGCAGGAAAGGCTCTTCTCCTGGACCCTGCCAGCCATAATTCCTTAACTGATGGGTCTTCAGCATGCCTCTTCTGCCAGCCCTGGGGCAGGGTGTCCCCATAGAGATGACGCAGTTCTTCAGATAAACCAGGTCCCATGCCACAAAAAGTTTTGAAAGTCAAAACCAATACCTTGAATTGCACCCAGAAGCAAACTGGCCGTCTGTGCAGCTCTTTGTTCCCACACACACACACTTCCCTCCCTGAATTCGGGAGCAAATAAGAAAAAGAAAAAAAAACACAGGCAAATTCTCACCTTCTTTGATGGCTCAAACTTGCTGATTTATCAGGAGGATTGTCAATTATCAAAATATTATGTTTGTTACAAAATTAAGCAGAAATATGACATAACCTTTAAAAAGTCAAAATATGACTTTTCAGGCAAATTAAAAAGCATCTAATTCTCACCAGATTACTCTAAAACATCTTTTAACTTACTTATAAATTCAAATAAAAATATGACCAGATAAAATATGACATGTCATAGAAATCCCTGCCCTAATGATTACTGTATACAAGATAACATATCAAATGACTATCTTTGTTGCTACAGCCCTCTCAAGATGCCTAGAGGTTGTGAGGGACAACAGGCTTTGGCTGAATCCTAATAAGACTGAACAGTTTTAGATGCCTGGAGTTCTGGATCTAGGACATTATCTTCTTTAACTATGGATGGGATTGCACTGCTCCAGACAAATCCAGTGTGCAACTTGAGGATTTTCTTGGACTTGTGTCTCCTGCTCAAAGAGCAGGTAGCAGCTACAACTAGGAGGGCCTTTGCACAAGTCCATGTTATGTGCCAGTTGAGCCCTTTCCTGGATCAGGAATCCCTGCGCTCAGTTACTCATGCTTTAGTCATCTTTCATCTGGACTATTGCAATGCGCTTTATGTGGGGCTTCCCTTGACGAGTATTTGGAAGCTACAGCTGATGTATGCAGCCATGAGGACAATTCTTGGGAGCCGTAAGATGGCCCATATTACATCATTGTTCCATGAGTTTCACTGGTTGCTGGTTTGCTTCCAGGTGCAATTCAAGGTGTCATCTTTATACTGTATACTTTATACTGTCATCTTCATTGCATTGGTCCATGTGATCTTTGGCATTGTCTCATTCCAGTGGGATTGGTCTACCCAACCTGGGTTGGCAGAGGAGGCATGCTGCAGACCCCATGAGTCAAGGAATTCCAGCTGCTGGGCTCCAGGAGAAGAGCATTTTCTGCCATGGCCCCTGCTCTGTGGAATACCTTACCCCCATCAGAGTGGAAACTTCCTCCCTTTTGGCATTCAGGAAGAATCTGAAGATCTGGTTCTGCAAATTAGCTTAAGACTCCATCGGGGGTTTATTATCATGGAGGTGGTTATTAATTATTCCCATCTCCTCCCCCTTGCTACCCTCCTTTCATCTTGCTACTTTAATTATTTTTGTTGTTAATATTTTACTTTATTGTTTTTATTTATTTTGTGAGCCACCTCAAGTCACTTCCAAGTAATAAATATTTCAATCCAAAGAGACCTTCATAGAATAACTATTTTCTGATATAAAGAATGCTGCACAAGAATTATATAAGCAGTTCATGCTTTACTGTAGTGATCAAACAGTTGGAGATCATCAAATCATCTTGTAAACCCTTCCAGTCATTAGAGCATGCTGCAAAAGGGTATGGTTATAGATGCTACTGCTTTAGGTTTCTCATATGACAATAAATGAATTATTTAGATCCCAGCTATTTTTTAACTGCAAAATTAGGCCATGTAAAAGAGTCTATTCAAAAATGCTGATCCTGGAGAACAAATGAACTATCAGAAGATATTAGCTGTATCTGGATGTCTAAAGTGAGGTCTGCTGAATAAGCCAATTACCTGATTTAAATGTAAACTGAAGCCTTGAAGACTGGGTTTGTTTATGACTAACATGCCAAACAAATGGCTTTGTCCTATGTATGAACCAGAGGCTACGGCATAACTTCTTACAGAACCAAGATTTCTGATGCTAAAAAGATCAGTCTTGTTCAGACATGTGGAGAGCTCAAAAGAGAGAAAGAAAAGATCAGAGATGCAGCTTTGCCACACCACTTTCCAACATCAGTGTATTCAAAGGAAGTAAATGTAATGACTCTAATCAGTGCAACCTTTTGAAATCCAGATTAAACAAACAGCTAATGGTTTTTCACATGAAGAAAAAGCCTTCTTCTCTAGAAATGGCACATCTATATTGAGCCCACTATATTTAAAGGCTTTTCATTTCAGTGAGTCATTTCATTAAAAAAGGGGCAAAGATTGAAAAAAAACAGCATCAATATCACTAGGTCACTAAAGTTATGCCTAACAGTTAAGCATCATTTGACTCAAGTGAATTGAAAGAAACAAAATTATAAAAATTATCCAAAGATAATTATGCTATATGCTGCAGTCCTGGTGAACTGACAGCGTCAAAATGCCATTATGATAACTGAAAATAACATGCATGTAGGAAGTATTTCACAATTCTATATGTCTAAGAAATATTCCTTTTACCTATCATCAAGAACTGTGATAAGTTCTCCAGCTTTAAATGTTAATTCATTGTCTTCAGCAGCTTCAAAATCATAAATAGCCCGAACATTACGTCCCTCATGTTTGTGATTTGTTAAAAGACTTGTAGTGCTTGGATAAAGACTGGAAAGTTGTGTTTGCTGTTGTCTTTGTTCTTTCAGTGATAATTCAATAGCTGTGAAGTAATAAAACCAAGAAAAAAATCATTAAATTTATGCCATTTAAAGCTGTATGATATTGCTTTTTGTATTGGGATTTTATCTTTGTAATCCACTCAGAATCACTGTGAGTGAACTAGCAACCATATAAATTTTCTTATAAATATTAATTTCTTTGCATAATATATACAGACATAAAATAAAATTGAAAGTATGAATATTTTATATATGATATATGAATATAAAATGAAGCCAGTTTTGTCTAGTGGTTAAGGTACTAACCTAGAAACCAGGAGACTGGGAGTTTTAGTCCTGCCTTAGGCATGAAAGCTGGCTGAGTGACATTGGGTCAGTCATCTACCTCCCAGGGTTGTTGTTGTGGGAAAAATAGGAGAAGAAAGGAGTATGTACGTTCGCTGCCTTTAATTACTTACAAAATAACAAAGGTGAGATAAAAATCTAATAAATAAAGTATTTATCTAAGCCTAACATAACTTATATTGAAAATATAAGAATATTCTTATTAAAACAGATAAAGTTCACAAACTGATTTTCATGTCTGCCACTTTAATATTTTCAGGTGACATACTCGAACAACTTTTAAAAATTATTCAAATTTAAGAAGCCTGCTTTCTGGGGAGGAAGATATTATGCAGAATGAAAGAAAGAGAAAATGCTTCATAAATTACATTTCAGTATAATTATGAGAGGACCTACTATTAATCTATTTAAAAGATACATTATACATATATATAAGAAGCTATTTATCTAAAATATTTCTCCTCTGTGATTTCTAAGCAGTCGAATACTTCTTTCTCAATTGTGACTGATCCATTCTGTCATCAAAAACAGTACTGATATATCTTTACAGTTTAACCTAATTAATTAACTGATAGACTAATAATGATTTGCATCAGATTTTTATTGGCTTTATTTTTTGATATTAGTTTAATTCTGTTTGTAAGTTGTTTTATATTGCACAGTATTCTTATTAGCCAGCTTCAATACCATTTTCCTCTGACAGAAAAGATATACAGTGGAACCTCGCAAGATGAGATTTTTGCAAGACGAGCAAAAATTTTTAATAAAATTTATTCTGCTAGATGAGTGGTGACTCACAAGACTAGTAAGCTTCGCACGATAACTTACGTGCCATCAGTCAGCGCGCTCTGTATTTCCCGTTCAGTCCACACTGCCACGTGCAGTTTACTCCATTACTGTCCATGGGCTGTACTGTGAGATGTTGCTGAGAGAAAAGGGAAAAGGCTCTTTTGCCTTGAGCAGTGGTGACAGCGGATCCTGAGACAGCAGGAGGCGCTGGACAGCAGCTGGCCTAGCAGCAGCAGAGGGCAGAATCTGCCTCGAAGCAGATCCGTAAGTGCTGGTTTGTTTGCTCTATTTCTGCTTTATATCGTGTGTTAATCATGGTTACTTGTTTCAGATGTATCATTTCTACATCAAATTCCATTGAAAATGATTTTTTTGTGAATATTTTTGGGGGTGTGGAACGGATCATGTGACTTTCCATTGTTTCCTGTGGGAAACCTCATTTCATTTTCAGAGCATTTCGCACTAAGAGCGTTCTTCTGGAACGGATTAGTCTTGTCTTGCGAGGCTCCACTGTAAATCCAATTCAAACATCATTATCTCGTCTACCGTAACTCCTAGATCTCATTCTGATCAGAATCTTCAATTTCTTCATATGAAAAGAAGAAAAGTAATACTAGTAAATTTATTTATCATTTGCCTATAATTAAATGCCCTAGTGTTCATGACTTCCCACATTTTATATTTATTTTGGGGACTATAATTTGGATAGCAGTTTCATATTTTGAAAACAGCCTTTTTTAACTCCTCCTTTTTGTCCTTCCTTCTTGATGAACTATACTGATACTGTCTTGATCTTATCTTTCTTTCAAGGCTCTGCAGAATACATTTTCACCAAATGTCCACTAAGATTTCAAATAACTTGCAAATATCATAGAACCTCATTTTCTTCTGATTTCTTATTTACAATACTGGTTTTATACATCTTTTATACATCTTTTGAAGCCAAACATCTTGATCTCTGCTTCCTTGAAAAATGGCTATCATTTTCACAGCGTTGCTGAATTGCTAAGTCATATCTAACTCTTCATGACCCCATGGACTGCAGCACGCCAGGCCTCCATGTCCGTCACTTTCTTCCAGAGTTTGCTCAAATTCATGTTCATTGTGTCGATGATGCTATCTAACTATCTCATCTCCCACTCCCACTTCTCCTTTTTCCTTCAATTTTTTCCAGCATCACAGTCTTTCACAACTGGTCCAGAAGCAATACTTAGGTTTTAGTCCAAAGATATCTGTCCATTCACTGGTTATAGAACCAACTGGTTTTTGCATTATTGTTTAGACCAGTTTCTTTTCTATTTTTTCATTTCACAACAAAAAACTACCGGATATATGGTACATTTTCAAAACTACATTTTCATACAAAGAATAGAAATCAATCAGGTTAATATGGCATACTAACTCTAGAATCATTAGTTTGTATTACATTTTAATAATATGTACTATAAACATTGAATGTTTATACTGTCATCAAATCATAACCAACCTTTAGCTAAATCCTCTTCCTCCTTGTTCACTATTGTTCCAGAATCTTTGGCTACTAGTGCTGGGCTTGCTTTTGCTTGTTCTGCAACCTGATCAATGAACAGAAGACAATATTTAAATTAAAAAAATCACTGTAATATATTCAGTCTATTAAAAGTAGTGTCATTGTTTTAATGTATTTCCAATTAATTTGGAAAAGTCAAAAGGACATACTGCTAGCTCTAAAAAACATAATTCTGTACATACCCACTCAATGCCCCCCTGCAATTTAGGCCTTAATTCATGGGTGTATAAATATGACTCTGTAATTAGTACTTGGTATATCTGTTTGAGATTCAATAAACATGTGACATCTAAATATAAAAACATAAACCATGTGAACTGACTGATAGTGACTTCTTCATTAATTAAAAAGCAAAATCCTTTTTGCACTCAAGTGCCCTTATGATTACAAAAACAGCAGAAA
This sequence comes from Acrochordus granulatus, assembly GCA_032468055.1. Taxonomy (NCBI): domain Eukaryota; kingdom Metazoa; phylum Chordata; class Lepidosauria; order Squamata; family Acrochordidae; genus Acrochordus; species Acrochordus granulatus. The sequence goes on along the minus strand of JANHZU010002381.1, from coordinate 116,165 downwards.
TGGATACGGATGTAGTAATCCATTGTGTACACTCCACTGATTTATTTGCTGAGGTCAGGAAAAAAGGCGTCTGTGGTTGCTACAACAGGTTAGGTATCTTTGAAAGCTGAGAGAAAGTTCATAAGTGCTGGCAGTATTTACCCTCTACAAGGCTGTGCTTTTCATGTATTCACTTCTTCACCCCTCACAGAAGAGGCTCTGACAAGCTCTGACAAGTTTGGCACAGGCCCAGTTTTAAAATATCTGAGCCTGGATGTAATAACAATAATAGACTGTTTTTGCAGAAACACAAGTAGTAGTAAATTTTGTTAGAGAATTAGAAGATGTTAAATTCGGTCTTATCAATTCTTTCTTCAGTGATGGAGAACCCAAATGATTAACAGCAAACATTAAGCAAATTGTAGTATATACAGACAAAATTGAAAATCAATATATAAGAAACCAAGCTGATTGCCTGAGGCAGAAAATCAGTAGAGCAGGAACTATATACTTGAGAAGCATGCATGTAAAAGGAGGAGACAGAATGAAGAATAAATATAGGTTAAATGAATATGGGCTGAATACCAAATGAATGAACAATATGATAGAAATGTGTTGAAATGAAGGAAGTCCTACCAAGAGAATTAAATCTCATACCTTCCATATAAAGAATAAGTGAACGTGCAAAAAGAAGAGGAAGAACAAGGAAATCATGGTGTGATTTTGGCAAGCACTCAGTCCAACACTGGGTTATTGTTGTGGGGAAAATAGAAGAAGAGAGAAATACTGTGTGTATTCACTACTTTAAGTTATTTATAAAAACAATAAAGGTGGGATAAAAATAAAAAAATAAATGGAACTGATGTCAGCTTAAAAAGTAAAGAGATAAGGTTTAAAGAACAAGTGCAGTGTATGAAATCGTATATGGAAATGATAGAAGCAAAGACAATTTGTAAAGATAAAAAGATAATTTGTTATTTATTAGCACTTTACCTGTGAACTAATAACTGGAAACATAACACCCTGCTCCTTAAGGTTTTTTATCATAGCAGATATTAGACTAAGCTGGGGATCATTCTTGAATTCATCTGTCCATTCTACCATGAGTGCTTTTAACTTTTCACAGACCTTTGGATGACCCTGTAAAAAGGATAAAATATTTGTATTATTTGGACCTAGTTTAAGATTATCAGACTTAGCCTTAATTATTTTTTCAGACTGATATCATGGGACAATAGCACTAACTTCTAGTACAATTGACAAAGAACAAACCATTTTTCAAAAATGATTTTGAAAACGTGCTTTAAAACTCATGCAAATATAGCACTCTTAGATATTCATGAAAGTAGCCTGTCTATTGTTCAGGCTTCAATAGAAGTCTAGCAAAAGGAAGGTTCCTCTAGAAGTTGTATTATCTTTTGTGAATTATTTTCATTATCACAATATTTTATTTAAGTGCCAATGGTTGTGAAAATACAATTCCTGGGTTCCTGTATTAATGTACCTTAGTGCACTCCTGTTTTATTTCCTAAGCTTTCAAACCTTTCTTGGAGCCCATCCTCAGAGGACTACAATGCCAAACTATGTGTAGAACTATGAATAACAACAACAAATAGATATTACAATCAGTGCCGCACACTACACTGATCACCTTTGGATATTTAAAAGGCAGTGCTGCATTACAATGATGTTAATCCCTCCCTCCAATGTCCTTGACACAGTGTCTTACCTCTTCTCCACTATAGATGTTCTAATTAACCCAAAAGAGGGGGACCCCAGTACATGACACGAGGTGCTAAGGGGGGTAAGGATTGGCAATATTGGAAAGGAAAAACAGCTGGTACTTGGGGAGGGATGGGGAAAAGTCCTTGAGATGCCAGCGAGGTTGCTCTCCTTACACTGCTACCGCACTCTTTTTCATTGAGGCAAAGGGTTTTAAAAGCAGAAGGCAGTTCCACACACCTGTTAATGGATGTCCTCTCTGTTTCCCCTGCCTCCGTGAATTCTCTTGCTGTTCTGCTGCCTGCTTTCCTTAGGACCCTGAGGAGAAATCA
>JANHZU010002381.1:103374-114032 GCA_032468055.1 Acrochordus granulatus | reverse complement strand
TGTAGAAATGATTGTCCCTAACATCTGAAACAAATAACCATGATTAACACACGATATAAAGCAGAAATAGAGCAAATTAACCAGCATTTACGGATCTGCTTTGAGGCAGCTTCTGGCTTCGGCTGCTGCTGGCTGCCATTACTTTAAAAGAGCCTTTTTTCTCTCAGCTTTTCCGGGCGTCGTGGGTGATTTGAAAGCGCTTCTTCCCTCTGTACTATGAGGGGAGAAGCGACGAGGGGGGATTTCTGCTTTATTTGGTGCATGTGTGGCTTTAAGAATATCCTGGCGCGAAGGAGAAGAGAGGAGGGGGATGGGACTTCCTGGAGATTGAATCGGGAGTCCGAAGTCTCAGGGAGTTCTCTCTCTTGAATGCCTTTCACTTAATTTATGCTGTTTATGCAGCGAGATAGGAGAGCTCCGTTGTGAGATTTCTCATGTGAGCCTGATCATGCGGTGCTCATTGCAATCAGGAACGTCATAGGCAGAATGCACACGCACGCGCTGCCTCCTGTATGGGAATGGAGTAAACTGCGTGAGAGTTGGCAGAACACGCACGGGTGCTTGCTGCATCAGCAGAACTCTTGCGCGGAGTTGCCTGAATGGGAAATGCAGAGCGCGCTTACTGATGACATGCAAGGTTTGGCACGAAGTTTCCTCATCTTGTAAGTCATGGCTCATCCAACGGAATAATTTTGATTAAATTTTGCTTGTCCTGCGAGTTTCTCATCTTGTGAGTTACTCGTCTTGTGAGGTACCACTGTATTAAACTACAGTAGTAATCATCCAATAGCGTATAAGACCTGCATAACCACTTTACTTGTATGCTTTAAAACACACCGTAATACACTTGCTGCCAGAGTGAAAGAATCATGTTACCTATATGATCAGTTTCAGGCAAATGGCTACCCAAAATCTTTCATAAATGGCTATTTGCACAGATGGCGGGAGATACCGAGGCATATAGAATCAAATACTGGCAGCCAGTTCCCTATGCTTCTGGTGTTTTTGAAGCAGTGGAGCACCTGTTATACCAATTTGAGGTGGGGATTGCACACTGCCCAGCATCCATGCTTCATCATCACATCATGTGATTTAAAGATCACTTGAGGTCTATGAGCAATCGGTGGTTGTATATTGAAGCTATACTGACTGCAAATTGAATTATGTGGGCCAAACGGGGTGCATGCTTGAGATCAGGGTGCATGCTGCTACAATAAGACATAAAGATCCAAACTCACCCCTGGCCCTGCATATTGTTGAAAAAGGGCATAGTTTTGATTTCTCCTCACTGAGGGTCCTGGGGAGAGTGGACAGCAGAAAAGCAAGAGATTTCATGGATGCAGGGGAAATAGAGAAAACATCTAGTAACAGATGTGTGGAAGTGCCATCTACTTATAGAGCCCTTCACCTCAATGAAAAACAGTGTGGCAGCAGCGTGAGAGCAATCTCACTGGCATGTCAAGAACTTTCCCCCACCCAACCCCAAAGTATCAACCATTTTTCCTTTCCAATTTAGTCCATCCTTACTCTTCTTAGCACTTCATGTTATGTGCCTTCTCCTCTTTTTGGTTAATTAGAACATCTATATTGGAGAAGAAATCGGGGCACTGGAGAAAGGGATTAACATCATTATAACTTAGCTATGCCTTTTAAATATCCAAAGATGATCAGTGAAGCATATGGTGTTGATAATATCTCTTTGTCATTGTTGTAATTCGCAATTGCGTGCTCCAGAAGGGGTCTGAAAGCTCAGGAAATAAAATGTTTTTCAAATCTGGGGTGCAACTCAGGTACATTTCTATTTAAGTGCTACATTCAAATAACAAGCATATAGGCAACAATGATTTCATTTCCTTGGAAATCATTCAAGTCAATACATTTATATATTGAGACTTCTGAAGGCTAGCAGTTAAAGCATTGAAAGGCTTTTTCTGCCTTCCCTTCCAAACCTGGATTAGCAACCATTTATTTATAGCCTGGAGACTTTAAGGATCAATTAATTTATTATGGCATGAAATTTGCAAATTAGTGCTTGCCTCAATATAAAAGTGTCGAAGTATATTAGTTTTGCTAAAAGACTGTATCATGGATGTCTGATAATCATATAAGTACAGTATTAATCCATACATATTTACTCATAGTGAAGTGTATCTGCCTTTTATACTAATACAAGATTCCTTTAAATTGATAGTTTACAATCAACTTAAATTATATTACCTTATTTAGCACACTGCTTACTTCACTTGCAAAATCTCTTGAACATACTTCCAAATGAAATATTTTACCACAATTTGAGACACATGCTCCAAGGAGCTAAAGAGAAGAGGGGAAAATCAAGGTTAAGTATTTAATTATTTAAATTTATTTTAAAATTTTCTTAAAAATAAAAAAGCTACATACTGTCAGTGCCTGCATAGCAACATGAGGATCCTTATGGTTCACTCTCTTCATAATAGAACGAAGACAGTCCTTAGGCCTAAACAAATAAAATAAATAGTTGTTAAAATATACTGGCAGAAACTACCTAGAGCCTGAAAGTAAACACTGCAGAAAAATTCCTCCAATTCCCAACTCCCATGTGCAATCCAGTAAGATAGTATATCTGTTGGTATCAGAAGCTGCTAAGATATATAAGGATAACAAGAGTTATGTTCCTACCTTCTAATCCCAACAAAGGCCATCTACCAGAAAACTGTTGTTTTGGTTCCATGCCCAAGTCTGTATCCAGATTAAAAGGAAACCAAATAATATGCTTCATCTTGGATCTTGAAGCATCCAAATGAATCCCAAGTTAACATCTCAAATTCTGTCCAAGAAGTATTTAACTTTGAATGAATGTGAGAAATTTTATTGAGGAAAAATCTATCATATTGGCCAATCACAGTACTGAGCCCTTTGAAACACAACTACTAGATTAAAATCTGAGGATGAATACAGAAGGACATTTTACCACTGTTACTGACTTAAGTCCAAATAAGGACTTGCCCCTATAAACAAAGACATATTCACTCTTTATCTTTCAGCTCCACTGCTCTCTTAACTCTGATTTTTTATTTCAAAATTTATTTAACATTTATTCTAATTCATATTGTCTTCCAAATACAACATGAGGTTTTTCTTAGTCCAAAATTTCCAACAAAATAGAAAAATTACTGCACTACACAGAACCCCAAATAAAAAATGGGGTTTATCTTACTGCCTTAATTATTAAATTTACATACTGCCCACAATCACCTAATCGGTGAGAGGAATGGCACACAAATTTAATTAATAAATAACAATATAAAGGTGGTTTATAAAGATATATCAATAAAAGAGTACAAAGCAATATATTAAGTTACAGTAGCCCTGAAGTCAACTCAATGCATTACTATACTGTGGTTCTAAATTATGACTCATGAGCACAAAGAAAGATTTCATATATTAAATAGATCTTTATTCTGTGAGATGTATTCATTATTCTTAACTATTTTATTCAAATATGTGAAACAAAATGAAACATCAAAGAATACAATATATATTTATTATTTTCTTCATCAAATTTATATGCTGCCAAACTCAAAACCAACTCTTGATGATTTACCAACTCTTGGTGATTTACAATGCAAAAACATGTTAAAAGCATAAATATTAAAATTAATTAAAATTAACTAGATGGAAAGGAGGGGAACAAGGTATGTATTGGAAGAGATGTGAATAACTTAATCTGCTAGCCACCTTCATGACGACATATCCCAATTGGGGGCCCAAGCCAAATGGCAGAGAAGGTCTTCAGGTCCTTTCAGAAGGGTGGGCATAATATTCTACAGGACTGGAATTCCTTCACTAATGGCATGCCTCCTTTGCCAGGCCTGGTGGGGCGGGTTGTCCCCATTGGAGTGAAATGATTTCTTGGGTAATTTGGACCCATGCCATGACGGACTTTAAAAGTATGAACCAACATCCTGAACTGCATCCAGAAGTAAACTCATGGAGCAGTAGTGTCACGTGGGTCATTCTGGCAGCCCCAAGAAATATCCATGTGGCAGCACTATGCACCAGTTGTAGCTTCTGAATGTTCTTCAAGGATTGCCCCATGTAAAGCGCATTGCAATAGTCCAGAGATAAGATGACTAAGCATGAGTGACTGAGCGCAGGGACTCCCAGACTAAGAAAAGGTGCAACTGGTGCACAACATTAAGTTGTATGAAGGCTGACCTAGCTGTGACTGCCACCTGCTCTTCAAGCAGGAGTTGCAAGTCCAGAATAACCCTAAGTTGTGCATTGGGTCTGCCTGAGACAGTACTACATCATCCAGAGTGAAAGAAGTTAAAGTCCTGGATCCTGAGGCCCTAGCCACTCAAAGCCACTTGATGTATGAGACCCACATAGACTCCAAGTATCAAGAGAGGGCAGTGTAGCAACATACAGATCACCAGGGAGCTCATCCATGGTGATGGATGATCTCACCAATAGCTTCACTAAGATGTTAAAAAAGAGTGTAAAAAGTACCAAGCCCTGTGGTATGCCACAGAGGAGCAGCCATGGACTGGACCTCTTACTCTCTATCAATAAAGGTTGAGACCGGCCTTGGAAAAAGGAGCCAAACAGCAGAGGACTGTGCCACCCACCCCCCACAGCTGGCCCAAAAGACCCATGGTCAATGGTATTGAAAACCACTGAGAAGTCAAGGAGAGCAAGGATGGATGCGTTACCCCCATCTTACTCTCATCAAAGATCATCAACAAGCATGACCAATGCTGTCTCTGTTCCACAACTGGATATGAATCCAGACTGACACAGTCCAGATAATTTATTTCCTACAGGATCCTCTAAAGCTGCCAAGCAACCACTGACAACAGTCCAGATAATTCATTTCCTACAGGATCCTCTAAAGCTGCCAAGCAACCACCTTTTCTACCATCTTCCCTAGAAAGGGTATGTGGGAAACTGGACAAAAATTATCCAGGTAGGTGGAGTCCATCAATGGTTTTTAAGGAGAGGGAGGACTAGGGCCTCCTTAAAAAGTTCATTAGACACTCACACACCACATGTATAGCAAAGTATCATGTGTACTAAATTATATAGACAAACTTTGGTTTTCAAAGTATTAGTTTATTTAAATAGTACAAGCCTTAGAAAATTTATGTAAATGACTTCCCTAAAGTTTAATTTTATCATCTACAACTACTTGATCATAATTTTAAAGTGATTTCTATATACTTCTAGCTCTTTAACCCATTTTAAAATCAACCCATATTAAAAGCTATTGTATTACCTTTCTGTACTTAACATTTCAAAAATAACACTATCTGTGCCTGATACAAGAACAAATTCTGTATATACATTTCAATAATCTATAAGTTTGTATCAACTTAAAAACTCAAAAGAGCATAATTCTAGACTAAACTAATGTCAGCGAGTAATGCACAATTCTATTATTATACAGAAAGATAGCTTGCAATGGGAAAATTAAATTCAAGTAGTAATTTCAGATCTAAATCTTTAAATGCCCAATTAATCTTTACCTATCTAAGGCAATGAGGCTCCTAATGCCATATTACACAGTGCTTTTTAAAGTTTCCTTATTCATAAAATCTTTTTTCAAACAGCATAATTTGCAAATAGCATAATTTGCTATAAATAAAATCTCACAAGCAAAGAAATTAACATGGTGTTACATTTTTTGGAGCATGACACAAACTAGAACATAAGAATAAGGCAAACTAAATGGATAAAAAGTTTGTTCATGATTCAATTGAAATAAAAGAGTATGAGAGAAATATGGTACTAATATATAAACAATTATTCATAATTAAAACAGAAATTTTAAAATTACATTATACAGAACAGTGAAAGAAAAAAACAAATAACAACATTTAGATACAAAGCAGTTTTGTTAAAATAAACTATTTACTTTTAATCTGATTTCCAAAATGCTGTTAAAGAGATCTGGGTACTTTTATAAAAACAATAATAGGATGCTTAATGAAATAATTCTTAATAAAATATTCTATATTAGCCACACAGAGTTCTATTAAATTCTCAAATTTCCTAATCATTTGCAAAAAATCTAAATCTATAAACAATTTGCAAATCTGGACATTACCACATTCAATTTTTTATTTGCCCCAGAAGGTGCCTTACATATTTTATACTTTTAGATTCTAGTCTATTTATTTCAAATAGTAACAATTCAAACAAGCAAATAATTCTTACCCAGTCCGTGACTGTCCAACTTTATCACAGATATCCAAGATGAGTCCCCAGTCTTCAGCAGTATTCATTTCGCTGGTTGCTTTCTCTTTATAAAAGGAGACATAAAACGAATAGGAATGAAAATTCAGCACCAAAATTGTACAAAATTTCAGTACAAAATTAGTATTAATTATTTTAAAATTATTTAAAATAAGTTTTAAATGGATATGAGTTACTCAATTTTTAAAAAAGTAATAAAGCTTTCTTTTAAGAAGGCATACTATTTGAAGAACATATGCTCGAAACATGAACATTCTCAACAGCAGAATTTCATTACTGAAAACATTAACACATTGGTTTATCAAGTTAACACATTTATGCTACAGCTACTACTATAGGTCTTGCAAGCCAGTAATAATAATTTTAGTTTCTTATTAAATGCTAAATATTCATTTTTAAATATACGGTGGAACTTTGGATTGCGAGTAACATGACTCGCAACAAGCAAAATTCTTTTAACAAACTTTAATTTGGTTAACAAATGAAAACTTGCAAGAGGAGCACCGCGCAATGAGCTCACGCAGGAAATCTCACAACTGAGCCAATGGGTCTTCTCTCTCACTGCGTAAAAAGTGTAAATTAAATGAAATCAGTAATGTTAGCAAAAGTCGTTCAAGAGAAAAAACTCCCGAGATTCAAGTTGCAGATTCTCCTTCCAAGCAATAACTGCCCCCCTCCTCCCTCTCGTCTCCCTCAGGCCAGCCAGGACTTTTTTCAAAGAGTAGGAAGATTGACTCTCTGTCTTCCCTGTTACATACTCACATATACACAAAGAGCCCTCCTTGCATGGCACCATCCAGCCCATCCCCCTCCTGCCCATCTCTTCTGCCCCTCTCATAGCACATAGGCAGGTTATGATAAGAAACATTTCCAAACCACCCAGGAAAGACCCCCGGGAAAGGCATTACTGAGGGAAAAGGAAAAAGGTCATTTTGCCCTCAAGCATCAGCAGCAGATCCTCCAGATCCAACAGGGCCACTAAGACAGCAGCCAGCCAAGCAGCAGCTGATTGCTAGAACCTGCCTCAGAGTGGATCCACAGTGCTAAGATTAGCACTAAAGCATCCACCCCTCCCAGGAAAAGTTAGATGAATTTCCTAAGAACTGTACAGAAATAAGAGAGGACAGAACTCAAGGCTAGGTGGAAATCCTCTTCCATAAACTGAGGGACCATCGAGAACCATCACCCAAATTGAACCACAATCATTATTCTCTGCCCGGCTTGGATCAGGTCCTTGGGGACCTCCTGCCTCAAAATCTTCCAGCAAAAGTTAAAGTGCTGGTTAATTTATTATATTTCTACTTTATACTGTGTATTAATCATTGTTACTTGTTTCAGATATTAGGGACAATCATTTCTACAAAACATACCACTGAAAATGATTTTTAATGAATATTTTTGGGGGTCTGGAATGGATCATCTGACAATATATTGTTTCCTATGGGAAAATCTGCTTTGGTATAAGAGTATTTTGGATTAAGAGCACTCTTCTGGAACGAATTATGCTTACAATCCAAGATTCCAGTGTACTTTAGAGTTTTGTGTTTCTCACTTCTAAGTCTAATCTAGGAACAAAGTTAAGAAATAAGGCAGTAAAACTCTTTAGTTCACAGAAATAATGGAAAATACATAGCAATAATTGTAAATGCTCTGTAGTTCTTGTCATACTGTTTTTGCCATCTGTTGTAATCATACTTAACTTCACCAACTAAATCCAAAGCCTGACATTTTAAGTCTACAGATCATGCTAAGCTTGCAAATGCATCTTCAGGACTGTCACACAATACTCTTTCTATAAAAATATTTATCTGTTTGATTTATAAAATACATTTCTATTTTGTAAGCACTTATCCAAATATGGATACTGCATACCATTTCACATTACCAAACCTAAGTAAAAATGTTTTTGGAAATTATTAAGAACAATAGCTTTAGATACTTTTGTTCCATATTATAGTGATTTAGCAAAAGATCCTCAAAAATAAGTCTTTAATCTTCAATAGTGACCGTGATAGGAGCACTTCATCTATTAAAATGGCATCATTAATATCAGCAATTCATGTATGTCCTATTTTAAAATTTACAATTTATCTGCCTTCAAGAAATTGCATGTGCAAAATATAAATTGAATTACATACTTAAAATAGCCTTCACAATAAAGGATCAAACACATAATAGCTAATTAAGATTTTATTTACATAATAGGTTTGAGAGAGAGTTAGTCTGGCGTAGTTAAAGGAACCAGAGTAAAAAATAGAAGATATGAGTTCTAATCCTGTCTAAGGCATAAAGACAGCTGAATGATCTTGGGCCAGTCACTCTCTCTCAGCTTTAAAAAAGAAGGCAATGGCAAAAAAAACTTCAAAAAAACTTGCCAAGAGAACTGCAGGGACTAGCCAAGAGTAAACACTGACTTAAAGGAAACATACATATGTACACAAACATACACATAAAGAATTGCCAAATTAAGTATCTGATATCATTGTCATTAATTTTTACCATTGCTGTTCAGTATGTTAATATTGGACAGTCTCTCATTTTTCAATAATTTGGTGAATTGTTATATGCAATTGTATTCCTTTCCAAAGTGATTCTTTCTTATGAACAATCAGCTAACAACACAAAAATATTTAAAACATCAAGTAAAAGGCAAAAATTTGTCAAAAGTCTTAAATTAATTTGCATAATATATTGTCAAGCCTGTCCTCTTAATTAAAATACAAAGCTAATTATAGATGTATAGACACAAGAAACACAGAAATGGCAAATTAATATATTTGATCTGCTGTATGATAAATTTACATATAGAAATCAGCTTTATACAAATCATAACATGTGGAAAACTTTACGAACAAGTTCTGTTATTTAATCCAGTATCATCTATTATGGTAGTATCTCTTTAGGCCTTCTCATCACTAATTATTTAGTCAGCTCAAATGAGATGATACAAATCAATTTCTTGAATGTTCAACATGCAAACCCATGTTTATTATTACTGATTTTTTCCACTCCCGTTCACTGTGAAAAGCAAATACAATGTTGAAAGAATACAAGCAGAAATGAGGCAATGATAGATTGCTGATTTCTCATCTTTCCATTAGCTATCAGCAGAGAATACTGACTGGCACACCAAGGAAGGACAAAGTATAGCAGTAGAGACAGTTACACAGTTGCGTACATGTGCAGAAAAATGAGAGTAGCAGATATGTGAAGTACTGTAGATTCACACATATTAAGACAAAATGTGCTTTATTTGGTTATGACTCACTGAGATTGCATGAACCAGCAATTGTGACTTATAAAATATTAGAGTTAGTGAATAGAAAAAATCCAATGAATATTAATATCCATTGAATATTAATATATAATTTATAAATACATGCAATTTTATATACATAAATATATAAATTATAAAGTTAATATTAACTTAAATGTGGCATAATATGTGTGAACCCAGCTATTCACAATGGTACCTAAACATAAGGTAGAATGCAACTTAGTATGATGTGAAAATCTAGTTATTTTTTTATTTAATGGCATTAGCTATAATACATAATCAGATAGTATTAAAGTAATTAAATCAAATGCTGTCCATAATGCTCACCTTCCATATGTAAGTGCTATTATTATCTTTTCCGCCTTGTAAAGTGAATAGCATAGACACCATCAGAAACTTTAAAACTGAAGGAAACTGAGAGCAGAAAGAATCACAATGGATTTTAAAGAAATATCTTACATGCTACATTACAATCAAAGCTATTCATATCCTCCTTTTAAAATATTTTAATGCTGTAAAATAATAAAGCTGAAATTGTAAACAAGACAGCAAGAAAAATATTATAAAATGGCTGTAGTTTGCTTATGTATGTGTGAATATTGCATTTTACCCAATGAAGAATGCCATTATTGTTCTCTTATGCAAAGACGTTATACAAGTTTAGATGTAAAAATAGAGAATTATTTTAAGTTATACAGAAATAGCAAAAACAGAATAAATTTGTGGACCTTATCAGACTTCACTAAAAACGGGAAAGTAGATGAGGACATTTTAAGATGGGCAAATGATAGTAGAATGGAAATACAGTGGTGCCTCAGAAGACAAGTAACTCGCAGGGCAAGAAACTCGCAGGACGAGCAAAAAATTTAATCAAAAAATATTCCACTAGACGAGTCGCGACTCACGACACGAGGAAACTTCGTGCCAAACCTTGCGCGTCATCAGTAAGCGCGCTCTGTATTTCCCGTTTAGGCAACTCCGCATGAGAGTTCTGCCGACTCTATTTACTCCACTGCCATACCAGAAGCAGCGTGTGTGCACTCTGCCTCTCGCCCCTCGCGCGGTTTACTCCATTGCCATACCAGAAGCAGCGTGTGTGCACTCTGCCTCTCGCCCCTCACGCGGTTTACTCCATTGCCATACC
>JANHZU010002381.1:9361-25904 GCA_032468055.1 Acrochordus granulatus | reverse complement strand
AATGCAAGTAGATAAATAGGTACCACCTCCAGCGGGAAGGTAACAGCATCCATGCGCTTGACATATAGTCATGCTGGCCACATGACCATGTCAGCATCTTCGAATAAATGCTGGCTCTTCAGCTAGGAAATGGAGATGAGCACAGCCCCCTAGAGTCAGCCACAACTGGCAGGGGAAATCTTTTCCTTTACATATACACTTGAGGATAAATCCATCCACATATAAGTCAACCCTTAAATTTTTAACCAAAATACAATAACGAATGAGCCACTTGCAGATTGTAAAAATTAAAACATATTTTCAAGGGTTGGCTTATCCATAAGTATGGCAGCCATGGTAATTTTTTTTACTTACCTTTTGAATTGGCAACATATACTATTTATCCATTATTTTATCGAACAATAATGTGTGCCCAATTTTGCTTTAACCCTGCCTTCTTTTCACTTTGGATCTACTATATTTCCTGAATGATCCTTTTTCAGCACAGCCTTTAGGAGGACACAAAAGGCTGAATACAGCCCTTTTCCTTTAGCAAAAGCTAATGCAAATATTTAATATTAGTGTTAAATCAGCAGAACCCAGTGACAGATTCAAACCTTACTTAAGTCACTTCTGGTGGACCAGCTGTCCATTATTAAGATTCATTAAAACTTGCATATAAAATAACCCATGTTTATTTAGCTTGCTATGAAAGATTACTGCCTCAACTCCTGCTCCTTTTATTTGCAGAGTTTTGTTTAAGGCAAAAGTAATCCCTACAGGATTTCACCAGCTTTTTAACCATAAAACCAAGCCCACTCCTTGATGCTCTCACATTTCTTAGCAACAGTGCTAAACAAAACCTATTTCTATCTTAAAGCTTCAGGACAAAAGATATAAGGAATCATTCAGATTAGGGATAGCCTATAAGTTAAACTGAATTATATAAAATATTTCTGGATTGGTTTTCATCTTGTATTGATGAGTGATAAATTTGAGACTCACGTAGAAAAATCTGGCAGCTTCTCATGTCAAAGCAAATTTAGGCTCCACATGCTTATCTTTGAGTAAATCCTGCTGAATTTAATAGAATCTACTTCTGAGTAGACAAATGCTGAACTATCCTATGAGTTAATTCTTTAACTGAAAAATGCAAGGATTGCTAAGGTTCCTATCTGCAAGTAGAAAATTCAAGACACTGTTTTATAAATGGCAAGCATGCAAATATTAGCATTCTAAATATCTTCTAAATAAAAAAAATAAATATATCCAGGCCACCTTTAATGGACATAATTTTTCTGAAATGTTATTAAGTTTAAATGTAGGCTCAGAATATTCCAAAATGCATATTAAGGGGTATGGGTATCTATGTGGCAAGACAGAAGTTCCAAGTTTGAGTTGCTGAACTAAAGATTTACTTTTTTCTCCTTAAAATGTTGCTGAAAACTCTTTTACTTACTTTGGATTTGTACCATTCCTCAGCTTCCTGAAGGTTCTTTGTAGCAACACTTTCATACTGTTGACGTACGTCACGCAGGGCAGCAGTGAGGTCAGGCTTGGCAACATCCATGTCAATCTGGACATGCTGTTCCTGGATTTGGAGTTGCAGCTCACGGATTTCCTTCAGGAATGAATAAAATACTGGTAAATGGTGAGCATTTACCATTATTCTTTGTCTGGATACTTTAAAATTCAAAATCATATACCTCCTCATGAAGTTTCTTCAAGAAGATAATTTCTTCTTGCAGGGATTCAGTTTTGCGTTCAAGATCCAGACGTGCCAAGGAGGCATTGTCAACATCCTGAAGGAAGAAAATATAAATCTAATTCACCAATCATCTTGGAACAACCTAGATATAGAAAATAAAAATTTCCACAATACACTCTGTGGTCAATTGTTTTCATGTTTACAGCAATTACTAAGGAAAGAGAAAATTTAATTTCTTTCCAAACAAAATGAAATGAGTGTAGGGTGAGAAGATCTCACATTTTATCAGCAAAGAAAAAATACTGACAATTCAGAAGACAGAGAGAAGATATGGGTCTTTCATTGTCATTTTTCTATGAAATGAAAAATATTTTCATTTTCTGTGTTTAAAATGAACTGTTCAGATAAAACTAATATTAAAACTGTAATTAACATGTTCCAGATTTTCATGAGTTGGAATTTATAATACCACTGACAATCTTCACTTCATTATCAAAACATGAGATGGGTAAGGATATAAAATAGCCGTGCCTTAAAACAAATGACCATCTTCCATTTTATTTGACTGCATTATTTATGTACTGCACTTAATAATCCTCATTGTATTCTACAATTGGGACCTGAAATTTAGTCATCAAGTGAAATGGTCTATGGAAAACAGCAAAAAAACTTCACAATTTGCAGCCATGTGACTGCAGGACACTGCAGCTGGTCATAAATGAAAGGTGGTTGCCAAGTGCCCAAAATGCAATTCCTGTGCATGACCTGGGGAATATGGCAGTCGTAACTTCAAAGACGGGTTTTAAGTAGCGTTTTGGAAGTCCATTTAACTTCAAATTATTGTTAAGTCACTGGTTGTAAGTTGTGGACTACTTGTATGTATAAAAATGAAAGGAAGATCATGCAACAGTTAGGACCTTTTAAGCAGTCAGTTTAAAAGCCAAACATAATACAAATCTTAGCTCACCAGTAAAATAAACAACACTGTCCTGGCCTCCCTTGGCAGAGAGTTCCAAAGACTGAAAGAAGTCACTGAGACGCCCCTTTCCCACAAACCAGCTCAACAGACACAGTGTTGTTGCAGGATACGAGGAGAAAACTCCTCTAAGGATTATATAACTTAGCAGATTTCTCTAAAAGAAAGCACTCTTCCATTGCTGATTAATGACCATGAATTTTGCTCCACATTCCATTCAGGGCAGCAAATATACTTCATCTGTAAGTAATGTTGTTTTCATTCAAGTCAGTGAGATTCCAGGCAAACAAAAAAACATCTAAAATGAGGGGAGGAAATGTTACAACTGAAACTGAAGCACAAATGTGAAAAAAATAGAATTTATATCAGTATCCTTTGGTCTCCTATGCTTTATGCAAAACTACAGACCTCTTCACAGAGCAGTTAATCTAAGTGTACAGATTCAGAAATCCAAGATTGGGCTGGGCAAATATAAGCCAGGCGTATGACTTCCCATCCTCTTCAAAGTCCTTTTTCCAGCCCAGTGCTCACTGAATACATTTAATCATATCCAGATGACTTTCACGCTTGATTGGTGCCCACATTGATCTTCAGTAATTATAAGTCAAAGAAGGCAAACAGCAGGCAGCCCCAAGACTGCATATCTAATCTTCAGATGTAAAATGCTGGATTATGACGGAACAGATTTCCACCAAACAAAGAAGAAAAGAAAATCTACCAGTAAAACAAATGTAGTAAGCTTGTAACTGTAAGTTTAATGCAGCTAAACTCTCTCTCCGGCATCCCACCCCCTAAAATTCTCAAAAAAAAAAAGAGGGAGATGTCTCCCAAGTGTTTGTCTCTTACATCTTTCATGGTTTCATTTTTTTAGGAGAGATATCAAAATCCCACAATGTTCTGTAATCTTACCATTTTGGGGGCAATTTATTTTTAGGTATATTTTCCAGCTATTTTACTTTTTTATTTAATTGGGGTTTTGCAATCTTGGTACCTACAGGCCTCATAGGACTGACATTTGCACTAAGCCAAATATTAGATTAACTGTAATTTGCATATTATACTGTCTGGTTCAAGCATCACATTTCAGTGTGATGGAGAATATGGGCAGCTTCAGGTCAAACACATTGAGAGTGCTATGTTATCCTAGAAAAATTCAAACATTTCCTTCAGGCTATAGAGATGCAACATTCCAAAGACATGTACAATAACATTCAAAGGCAGTTATATAATCTGATATAGTAAAGGAATTTAAAACTTTTCCTTCAGCCTTTAGCATAAAGGCTGACCATTAATTTACCAATGCTTGAGCAAGATTATTTCCTCTTAAGACATATTAATTTTGTTCACAATCTCTGCTAAACCAGGGAATGTTAAACTGCCTCTGCATGGTCACCAGCAAATCCAAAGGGAAATAAAAATTTCTGAGTAGCATGAAGGACTGAAAGAATCCAAGAAGAGGGGACCATACATAGTGTAGTGTGTGGCTGGTGAGCAGAGATTAGCCTATGTTGTCATTTGCAAGATGAAATGGTACTATAATTGGGCTTATGGCATGGAAAAAGAAGAAAACTCTTTTTATTCAGGATGAGAAAAGGACTGCAGACTCTTGGATCACCCCCGCACACTAAGTCCAAAGCAAACCACTTGGAAAGCTTGCATTGTTACCTGAATCCAACCAAGGCAGGAAGTTGGTGCCTCTAACTTGAGAAAAGCTGAAAGGCAGGCAGACAGGGAACACAGTGATTTAGGAGAGGTAGAGGGAAGGAACTCTTGCTTTATTTAGTGTATACCCATTGGGGAGAAGTACAGCACAGGCTGAGCTGGAGCACATCCTTAGAGCCAGGAAGACAATCCAGGATCAAACTCATCTTTTTAGGAGCCACTTGCAAAAATGGCTAGGTTGTTTCTGCTTCCAAGCATTATCACTGGTGTGAGAATGGTGTTTTTGTTTGTTATAAAAAGTCAATAAGCTTGATTGACCTACTAAGAACAAGTGGTTTTAGAAAGGTTTTGAGATTTTACATGAATAGCCAACGGGGCAAATATGAGGCTGCTGTGGGATGTTTCCAGTATTAGGTGAGTATGCCACACACATGGTAAAATCAGGAATGTTCTCCTCAGCCCCAAGATTTGAGGAGTTTAGGATTCATTTAAAGTAAAATAGACCAAATGGGGTTTAAAAGCAGGAGGCCTTGGATCTCTGCTTCTCAACCTAATGTATCATAATAAGCACACTGCAGATATGGTATGAAGTCTTCACGCAACAACATCTGATACTGGCTGAACAAGAGAATTTGTATCAGTTGCATTACTATATGATGGCATAATGAGAAATGTCATCAAAGCTTCTACAGAGGTTATTATTTCAATCTTGGAGATTCTAATATTCATAAAAAATATTTTAAAATTAAAGCACTTATTTGCAATATCAAAGTGCTGTGTTTGAATATCCTGCTGTCTCCACTATCTATTATACCTGTGATACCAGTAGCCATTTAACAGAACAGGTTTTCTGAACATATATGCAGAAAATTATCCCAATGACAAATAAGTGCAACTCTGTGAAGTAAATAATTGCCAGGATTATTAGACCAAAAAATTCACCAAACATCATATTTAATACAAAACATTACTCTAATAAACTAATACATTATTCTTATATGTCTTTTCCATTTCCCTTTTCCTGAAGATCTCTAGAACTCTCTCAATATGCTTTAATTATAGTTTAGAACAAAATATTGTATTTTCATAACTGTCAATGCATATTGCAGTCTGAATTATAAAACCTTTATCAGTATGGAAATATGATTGATTCACAAAGGAACTAAGAGTTAACTTGCTTTCAGTTAGAATCCCACTTTTGATTTTTCATTATTTGGGGTCCTCAAAAGGATTACAAGAGGAATGCAGGATTAAAACTGGATTTATCTTTATTTTTAGGGATTGGGAACAACAAAGTTTAAGTGTGTTAAATTATCAATCATCTTATGAAAGAACACCAAATCTTGTTTGATATGCCTCCATAAGATGCAATTAAGTTTACCAAGTGTTTGGTAAACCTAATTATTGAATTTGGGGTTCCACAAATGTCAAGTAGGAGTGCTGATGGCACCTGAGCTTGACACTGTCAACCCTTAGCAAATATAACTGCAGTCTTTTCCATCTATTATTACTTGGCTCAAAAATGGAAAATGCATTAGAACAGGCAAAAATTAGCCAATTTTTGCTAGCTGAATAAACCAAAATGTACAACTTACTAATAAAAACACCCTTACATTCTAGTTGCCTTAAATTCACTAGTAGGAAAGAGCCCTGGCACCTGGCAAATAAAAATCAAGTATTTCAGAATATGTTTCTTAAAAAATTAAGACAAATAGCATGCTATTCAAAGGCCTAACTAATTGATGGGTAAAGATAATTATATGTAAATTAGTTTTCAGAGTCAACACTTTTTCTTTCACTCTTTTAAGAAAGTTCATTTCAAATGAATGAAGAACAGCTTTGGTGTTTTTTTCCTCCTCCCATGTCTTGTGAGAAAGGAAATTTGAACTGTTGAAGTTTCAGCCCTAAATTAGTTTCTTAAAAAAAAAACTGGCTTTATGCGAGGACTTAGGCTATCAGTTAAAAAACCTTGTTATGTGCCTGTTCATAAGCAGTGACCAATACTTTAATTTGTAGGCTCTTAAAATATGCTTGCATCATGACACATTCAGTAAGAATGCAGCCTTTGGTTAGAAGCACTCTGGAATACAAAAGCTTCTGTTATTTCAATCCACGGCCACAACTAGGCCTCCGCATTCCAGACTGAATCCCATAGAAACTATTGATACCTTTCAGCAGAGAGCACAGATGGTCCCCTTTCACCCTTACCAAATTGGGGGAGGGAGATAGATTCCATAGAATTTCCTGTGTAGCAGGCAAAATTTTGACAGAAATTTAAAAATGGCTCTAGAAACATCTGAGCAAACTCTTCTGAGGCATACTGTGCAAGCACAGATCAGAAAGTCAGATGCAAAGTATTGCTCAAAGAGATTATTTTGAATCCTCTGTACAGTAATGAAAATCTGTTATATAGCTACAAGTTGGTGATTAGCAAAAAACAACACCTGAGTTTCAGGGATAGTAAAATATGCAAGACATTAAGTTGGATCCAGGTTTTGTCAAAAGCTGTGACTTGCCCCACTGATTTTAATGGGTCTTCTCTAATTATAACTGAGCTTGAACGCTGCTTACAGTACAGAAAAACAATATATCTTTGCCGGACAGTAACAGTCTCTTAAAAGTTGCTTTTTTGCATACAAAAGTGTATATTTATGGCACATAACTCAATATCTACTATAACATACGATTTCCAGACTGTACTCTATTTCCAGAATTAGAAGTAGAAGATTAAAATCTAAATATTGGAGAATAGAAATCCAAAGGAACATTGTCCTACCCCTTGCAATTTTCACAAAAAAAATTCAGAAATTTTCACAGAAAATTGCAAGGCTCTTTGGCTGGTATGTAACACAGAATTTCTGGATTAGAAAATAGATATCTATTTTCAATAGATAAACCAAAATTTTAATTATAAGTGTATCAATACTTGTTATGCACTCAAAAGGTAGATTCAGTAGAAGGAACACAAAATGTATTCATATTAAATAGTAGCAAGCTCCTTTTCAGGCATTCTTTAGTTTGTATCAAGAAGATTCTTACACACAGCTTTTTAACCACTAGATGGCTTTCAAATTATTTTCCAAAAAAAACCTCCTAATACTAACCTGCCTGAAAGATTGTAGGGTGTTTTCAGCTTCTTCTCTTTGAAGTATTTCATCATGAAGTCTGAAAAAATAAGGATATAATTTAAACATGTTCAAAAAGTCAATCACAAAAAGATGCAATAGGCAGCCACCCAAGAGAGAAAGGAAGGGAATAAGAGCAAGAACAAAAATTCCAAGAAAATTATCTAATTTACTAGTTGTAATGAATCTTTTTTTGTTATGATTATGACCAATCCTGAAGTAAAGCTGCTTGAAAAGCACTATTTAATCCATCAATATTCCTGCATTAAGCCCTGCCAAAATATTGGTTTATTTAACCACATTAACAAAACTGCTGATCTGCTAAAGCTTTTTATCCCCAATCTTTCACCAAAAGAGTTTAAATCTTATAATTCTGGCACTAATGAAGCCGTAACTTAGTTGTCCCGTACAGGTACATTTAAATTTCAACAGGCAGAGAAGAATAGTAGATTTAGTGCAAATTTATTTGAATTCTACGGGACATATTCTTAAGCAGGTACAAAAGGCACAATCAACTGCAAATTACATAAATTTATTATAGCAAATCTCACTGAGCTGGATGGGACTCATACTAACCATATCAATGCAAGGTTTAGTTAGCTATATTGTAGTTTAATTCAGAGAAATGAAGAACTTACTGCTATACAGCTTACTGCTATATAAAATCAGGGCAAGGCAATTTACAAACCTTTCAAGTTTCAACTATATTTTTATTTTATGGTTGCAGAAGCTTTTTCATCAAATTATAGCTTCCCCCAACTTCTTACTCTCAGGTATGTTGGGTCTGGTGAAAAATTTGAGGAAGGCAATTTGAAAACAAAGAGTAAATCCTAAAACACACTAAAGGTAGCTGTAACAAAGTAAAAATACAATACCCTCTCAAAAAAATTGGAGGAAAAAAATGAAATCTTGGCTATACTATATACATGATGTAACATAACTTATTGAGGAAAAGTTTCATCTCTCCTCTTCTGTAAATGTTAAGTGTGAACTCAGTCATCAAAATGTTGCCTACAAAGCATCAAAGTAAAGAAAAAAATCCTTATCATTTGTTTCTGTGCCATAGAATAGTTGATTCTTCTGGACAAAGAAATTTATTGTGCTTTCATTTTAAAAAGTATACATTTCATTCTGGAAATGTGTCGACTTTTCTATGCCGTTTATCATATTTATTATTATTTCCAATAGTGCTTGTGTGAATATAAAGAACTGATTCTGAAATATTCACAAGCTTTTGAATTAAAAAAAACAAAATTTTGAAATTAGTATTTAATTTACAGCCAATAGTTTTATTTCTAAGGGAGAACTCAAAACATCTCATTATTAACTGCAGCTATAACTTCATGAAAATGAAGATATTCCTTTATTATTTCATTTGCACAGATTTTACAGCTGTTATGTTTGTGCTTTTATTAAAAAGAATCTACACATAAGATACTATTCACAATTCAGAACAGAATGCCTCTTAAATTGGTGTTTGCCTCTGCAATCCTCAAGTTTATACTTAAAAAATAATATACAATGCCAATTAAATGGGTTATAGTGAGAAAAAGCGACTGGTTATTTTCCCCATGTTCTCACTTACTTGTCTCACTGCTACCATCAGCAGACACACCCATTATCTGCTTGGGAGGGTGTAGCATTCCACCCAAGTATATGTGCCCTTCCTTGGCATATGAGCAGCCATTAATGGATAGTTTCTAACAGAAAAAAGTCCCCCACTACTTGGCTTTTAAGACCACAGGATGAAGACCCTCTCATAAAACCGATTCGTTCTTGCGATAGAATTACAAAATGCTTTGATATCCAACGTTACCGCTCACAAACTATGGTTCCTTAGAGCTTATTATTCCGCGATTCAGCCGAACGGGGCCCATGGAGCATGATACTCCAAGACCGACTCACTCCCCTCCCCGCTCCGCCGCTTACTTCTCGCGGAGGCGCAGGATGTCCTCGGCCAAGTTGTCGCGCTCCACTTCTACGCGTGCCTTGTCGTTGGAGAGCTGGTCTACCTGTCGGCGCAACTCGCGCATCTCCTCCTCGTAAATGTCGGCGAGGCGCGAGGTGCCTTTGCCCTTCAGCTGCTCGAGCTCGGCAAGCAGGATCTTGTTCTGCTGCTCGAGGAAACGCACCTTGTCGATGTAGTTGGCGAAGCGGTCATTGAGCTCCTGAAGCTCGGCCTTCTCGTTGGTGCGGTTTGCCTTGAACTCCGTGTTAATGGCATCGGCGAGCGAGAAGTCGACTAGAGCATCGCCGCCAATATGCATCTGCGGAAGGCTGCTTCGCACCCGGACGGCTTTGGAGGCATAGATGCCACCGTGGGGAGAGGAGACCAGGCGAACGGAGCTCGGTCGGATGGAACTACCCAGCGTGTAACGGGTGGCAGTAGTTACAGAGCGGGTGCTGCTGGGCCGACTGCCGCCGCCAAATATGCGGCGGTAAGACGAGGAGGTCCGGTTGGTCATTGTTAGAACCCGAGGGGCTTGCTCGTCCCAAAGTAGTGGCAACGTACAGGACCTCTTCTGGTGCGTGCGAGCGGTGGAGAGAAGTTGCTTCTACTGCGCGTTTCTCTTATACCAAACGGAGCCCCACCCTCCGGAGCGTTACCCTCGGAGGCGCAGCCCTCAGGAGTACCTCCCTCCCCTAATTATCAGAGCAAACTGCTTCTTTGGCTAGAAGGCTGCGTTCCCACGAGACGATGAAGTACAAAGCAGCTTATCATCTTCTAGTCTAGTCTAGTCTAGTCTAGTCAATTCACTACTCGTGCATAGCGTGCGCGGGAACCCACAAAACTAACGCATTCGTATCTAAGCGTAAAGAGACGACATGAAGACGCTCCAAAAGACTTTGGATCAGGACTATTTTTCCTTGGCTTTTAACGATAGTTAATTCAGCTCAATTTCTTTATTCAAAACGCAGTATTAACTAAATTCATCCAACACATTAAATGAGAAAAATGTTTTGTTCAGCGGATTTATGGGTTGACGGTTTATGGTCCTTAAATGCGTCTGTTCGTTTGTCTCAGTCTTTTTTCTTCCCCATGTGCGTTTATAGATTTTTTTTATCTTAGACCGATTCTCTTTATCGCTTACGTGGCAAAAAACCTCTGAAGCTGATCTCATAAGCCTGAAAGGGCCCCCCCGCACCCGTTTGTGCTGTTGCAGAAACTTAGAGCGGTTTCCCCGCGGAGAACCCTCGCCAGCCGGGCGCCGAAGCGGGGGAGAGACGGCGAGGAGGTAGCACCCCCCTGGAGCTTTCCAAGTCGTTGCTACGAAAACGGAAAGAGGCCCTCGAGAATCAAAGAGGGGAGAGAAAACGAAAGGCGGGGACTCGCAGAGAGAAAGAAATGGAAAAATAAGAGGAAGTGGGTTGGAAACACAGAGCGAGAATGGAAAAGCGAGGGAACCTGTAGCGGGAAAAGAGCATAATAGATAGTGTAGGCTTCCCGAAGGCTAGACCGAAAAAAAGACGTTGCCTCCTGGCTCCCTCACTTAGAAGTTGGAAAGGGAGAAGAAATCTCTTGCTTTCCTTTTCATGAATTCTTCCCTGGTTGACCTCCTTGTAGGCCGAGGACGACCGTACGTGTGCATATTATCAGTAGCTTCCATGCAGAAACTTCGCAGTCTTATCTTGTGCATGAGCTGCTGTTCCAATAGCGTTGCAGCTGCTGTTATGTTTTTGCACATACTGCTGAAAAGGAAGGATTTTGTGCTTGAATCAGCACTTGCTAAACTATGGTTTGTTTTAACCATGGTTAGTTAAATAAGCTGCAATGGCTGTCAAAAGCAAACTGTTATGTGAAATTGGTAAGTGAAGCCATTTAGTGTTCACAGGACCTTACAAAATACAGTAAATTAGTCTTAATATTAATTCTGCATACTTATCTGAGGACAAACATTGTACCCACACAGACTTTATCCCACAGAAGTAATTAATATTTTCTAAATATTTAACAGGAAGGAAAAAATTAATTGTGTCAAGAAAAAAGAGTCAAATCATTTCCACAATCCCCTTGAGCTATTTTAGATTGCATTTGAACCCACATTACTTTCTTCAGAACATGGTCTCATTTCTAGTCTGATTTATCTTTTCACAATGTTCAGACTTTGTGGAGCTTGTGAACAATTCTCTTTCCCTTAGATCAAAATGTTTGCCTTATTCTATCTGGGTCATATCAGTCATCTGCAGACCTTGTTTAACACAGTTCTTTTTCTCTTCAGTTGCAGTAATAATATGGTTAGGTTGCAGTAATATTCAGTTAATCATGGTTAAGGATGATGAGAAAAAAACACCTTATTTGAAAAAATGCTGTTATCCTTTCACAGTTGGAAAAATTTTAAATGCAGGGAGAAAGAGCATTGCAGCCTGAGAGCTATTTCTGATAGCAACTGTTCAGATTTCTTTTCCCATACAGATACATGAGAGTATCCCATATGTACTAAAATATGGATTGAGGGTTGTAAGGATTGTAACACCAATCTATTTTCTTTGTTTTTATGAAGTGAATGGGTTGGAGTGAAGGATATTTGTTGCTCCAGAATCTGGTACCAGGCTACAGATTTTGGAGCTTGGGAGTGGATACTAATAACATAGGATAGCTGGAATGCAGCTGAACCAGAATATAAAAGGTTTCATGTGTGTTCTGTGTTTTGAAGTTGCTCAGTTGCCCATCCTGATCTCTGAAGGTTCTTCACAAAAGTGAATATAAATCATCTTCATACTTAGGCAGTATTTCTCAATCTTGGGAACTTGAAGATAGGTGGACTTCCCAGAATTCCCCAGCCAGTTTGCTAACTGGGAAACTGGGAGTTAAATCCATGCACATCTTTAAGATGCCAAATTTGAGAAACACTATTAAAGGATCAGGGAGTTAAGACAGTATGGTTTGAAGGTGTTTTACATTATTTTGTATTAATTTTAATTTATTGGCTGAGAATTCTGGATTATAGTCCCCAGCCTGGCAGAAGCTACTTTGGAAAAGTTTGATCTAAATTAGTGTTTCTTAACCTTAGCAACTTTTAATATACTGTATATGGTCTTCAATTCCCAGAATTACCCACCTAGCATGCTGAAACACCGATCTAAATATTGTATTTTTAATTGCATAATAGTTTTTGCAAAATTATGATATTTAGCTCAAGATTAGGCATTTATCAACACTGCATATGACTTGACTGGCCACCTTCAATTGTCTTGTCAAATTTACTCTGGATTTATTCTTATCACACCGAGAAAGAGAAAAGTCTGAAAAGATATAAAAGGAAGCAGAACAGGAAAAAATATTAAAATGTCAACATGAAGTAAAATGTTGTAAAAATACTGACAGGAAAGTTACCTAACTTGAAAAGTAATTCTTCTGCTGAAGTTGATTTTTATCCATAAGAAACAATGATATTAATGTTTCCTGTTCTTCTCAAGTTGGGAATAACAAGTTTGATGAATTTGAACCCATAGTGGATGTAGATTTCTTTGAAATGGGACTGAAGATGTTCATCATGTAATGAACCCCATGTTTTTAACTGGAATAAAATTCATTTTGTTTAAAATGCAATGTTATATACTTAGAAGGAAGTTCAATTTAATTTAAGTTATATTTTCCAGTAGATATATATATATATAGGGATCCAGCTCATGATGTTATAATATTATCTTCTTTTTTAAATCTAGGAACATATGATTGGATCGAAGCTAGATTTAGAACTGATGCACTAAGTTGTCCCAGTTATTTCAATAGATCTGCGTTTGCTCCCAAATAAAAATATTATTCATATTTACATGTGCAGTGTGGCACAGAGGAAATTCTTTCACTAGTGATTTGTATTATTGTATTAGTGACTACAGCATGATTCAGCTATCCTGTACCAGTGTAATAATTTTTATGTTGCTACAACAATATTTTTTTAAGCTGCTAGAACAAGTGGGGGATGTTGTTTATAGAATATGCTATAAATCACTACTGAGGAAATGGACCATGTTTGTTTTAGCTATTCCAACAGGAAAGCATTACTTTGTGGTAATTCCAGTTTCATTCCTCTGAATTAAGAGAAAATGGTTTCTGCCTTATGGAGAATCCTTTCCCACCTTTTTCAATTTGAAGTACAAAAATGCACTGTTACCATAACTGCATCAAAGGAATTCTGTTAATTTACTTTTAAGCTATAGTTTGCTTTGTTTGGGCAATATAGTCAAAACAAATTGGTCAGTTGGGAAGCTGCTAGTAGCTCTGCACTACAGTCATAAGCATCTGATGCAAGTTACAGTGACTTCAACACACAAACAGTATGAAAGATTTAATGTCTTTTATGATGGCATGATATACGTATCTTCACTTGCCCTCCACTGATGCCCTGACTATACTCCAATTTGTTTTCCTTATTAATGGAATTTAAATCATTTAAGTTTGAACTATAATCCTTTGTATAGCTCTAAATAGAATAGTGATCAAGATTATAACATAAACAATCAAAGCAATTTGTACATTTTGTGGGAGAAGAAACAGGAAGTGAGAGATTTTGAGGAACATTGTGTTGGTCTATGGTGGCAAAAAATCAGGAGTCTGGTAGCATTTTTTCCAACTAACACATTTTATTAAAAGGCATAAGCTTTTGTGAGCTGCAGCACATTTCATCAGATGCATAGAGTAGCTACATTGATGGAAGATTTCCTTTGCATTAACTTGTGGGAGTGTTTGATTTCTGTATGCTATAATTATTAATTTATTTCTGGTTTCTAATTTTGTTTTTCATCTCTGACCCAAACTTAATAGAAAAAATGGCTCTCAGCTGCTAACATAATCACCTTCTTTGTACATGGGCTGTTGGAAGAAGAAAGCACTGGGAGTCCTCTCCTTATCCATCTCTGCCTCTATGTGCTGTGCAGTGTTAGCAAAGAGTCAAAAAGATTTCTGATATTTTCCAGTGGGAGGAGGGCAAAGGACTCAAGGCCTAGCTTGACCCACATATCTTTCCTTGAGATCAATTAAAATGCTCTTCACCCATTCTGGAATCAGCAAACATCTAAAGCACCATTGCCCTTGTCTGTCCTGCTTGCTGCAAGATGGTGGTGCCAATTTTGAAGGAAAGCTATCTTTGCAAAATTTTGGCTTTCTCATTGTCACCCGCTGACATGATCATAAGATCATAGCAATATCACTGTGTTTAATGAATGGGTTTTGACAGATAACCAAATCCATGGCATTAGATATCTGTCAAAAATTGGTAACAAGACAGGTGATCCACAGGGATGGGGGAATAGAGGCATATTGTTTCCCCTTCCCATCTGTAGACCAGGTTTTGGGCTTACTGCAAATAAAAAGGTATTTATTTAAAGGTCCTAAATCATTTTCTTGGGTCCAAGCGGGTTGTGGAAGACTGTAGAATTATGTCTACCACATGGATAGAAAACACACATATGCACACATTGGACTGTGCAAATACATTTTTATTTCAGGATCCCATAGTAGTTCAAATAGTTGTCTGGTAACTTGCATAATTCTCATTCTCACAAATGAAGGTTGAATTCAATGTGTTAAGCTTTCTCTATACTTCTGATTTGAAATCCTTTGATGGATTTGTTTCACTCCTAAACTTTCAAGAAAGCATCCTGCTTGTGTGAAAACTGTACTTTATTCTCATTTCATTCACTTTTTAGTTGTTAGAGCTAGTAACCAAGGAAAATATATAGTCATTAATACAAATCTGCATACTGTTTTTTGGCTGTTACCATGTAAATACCTCAAACACTTGTAGGCAGAAATGAGAAATGTACTGGAGATTTTAACGGAAATGACTTTACAGACTACCTAGAGCGGAACTTCTTTTTTCTTTTTAGCTCAATACAAATCTTTAAGTTTAAGTATTTGAAGGGAAGAGGTGATTCATACCATTCAAATCATTCTATACTCATGATTAATCTGTTTCCCCATTTTAAGGGTGTTTTAGAAATCCCCAGTTCTTATTACTTTACTTTTTATATAGCCTTAATAATCTGTTGATATTACTTGTTCCAAACTGGCATTCATGCTTTTCTTATTTAAGCAGTCAAATAATTATTGATGCAAACCAAATTTCACAGCTCCTTATAGGACTCTCTTCTCATTATGCCAGCATTTACAACACAGGTGATTGCTGGGTGTGATCAAAAACTCAAGTAGTTTTGTGACCACCATTTTGACTTTTTTGATTACAAATTGCAGACATCCTTAATCTACAAAGCCCAGGTGGTCTCTCACCTGTATTGATATTTTTCTGCTTGGCCATCCTGAATGATAGAGTTTTACAGCAAATGATGGCAGTTAACTGATTCTGGCCATTCTCAAAAAAGGTACCTGTATAGTATTTAGATGGAATAGCATCATGAAGCCTCAAAGATCAATTTCAGGGAATCTGTTCTGTTTATACTGGGAGCTTAATTATTCTATTTACAAGCGAGATCTGTATATGACAAATATCGGCATCAAGTATGCTCAAAGAAAATTTCCCAAGGCATTAACCAGATTTCCTGTCTTAAAGAGCCAGTTTCACACAACATGCAAACATATGATTGTTTGGGTCTGGCCTGATATATATTAGGACTTATGAACCCTATAAACCATCATTAAATAATAGTTCAGCACAATGTGTAAAAAAAATCAAAAGCTGTTTTAATTTTAAAATAAACTGGCATATATTTTTATTTCTAAAAATGTCTCTAGGCCCCACACAGGCTCCAAAACTATTAAAAACTAAAAAAAGGTGGATGGCTTCAATCTATTATTAATTATGTAAATTAAGTCACTGATTTAGAAAAAGTGGCCAAGATAAGCTGGCAGTATGTGAATCCAGAAAATTGCAAATGTATTTAGTTTGGCTAACTAGGTCATCGTGTGTTATGTGACACAGCCATTGTTGTTATCCTCAGTTTTATTAGGTTATAAAGATCAAATGGATTTAGAAGGTTCTATTCTAAATTATTATTTTTTCAAATCATAATAACACAAGCTTTAATATAGATGAGAATCTTTGGGGGATTGGATCCCCTCAAAGATTCCCCCAATGCTGGCTGGGGAATTCTGGGAGTTGAAGTCTATGCATCTTAAAGTTGCTAAGATTAAGA
>JANHZU010002380.1:144049-157740 GCA_032468055.1 Acrochordus granulatus | reverse complement strand
GGCACGAAGTTTCCTCGTCTCGTGAGTCGCGGCTCGTCTAGCGGAATATTTTTTGATTAAATTTTTTGCTCGTCCTGTGAGTTTCTCGCCCTGTGAGTTACTCGTCTTGTGAGGCACCACTGTATATACATTGTCATTGTCATTTTAACAGTGTATTTATTTTCTACATCTTTCTGTTTCCAGCAGCCATTTTCCATCAGTTTATTGCAAACTGGAAACCATCATTACCTCTTCTAAGAGGCAGGCTCCACCAGATTCCTCTTGTCTCCCATCTGTCATCCAACAGCTAATCTACTAAGGTATAGTAAGGGGAGAAATAAGAACTAAGGCCATTCTATTGGATCAGACAAAAGATGAACAGTTTTCTGTTCCTCTGTTCTGATTTGCTTCTAGATAGTCATCATAGCAATCAAATAATGACCGATTTAAAACCATACCTATCATACTTTGTACATTGCACCAGATTATGTCTGACATAAGAAAAAATAATCAGGTTTAAATCTATTGCAAATATTGTTTTGATTCTGAACAGAAACACAGAGGAGCAATTGTTCAAGTTTGCCTCAAAAGCTGAAGAAAATTTCTATTCTTGAATAGACCATGAAAGTGAAATGCTAATTGCAAAGGGACAAACTAATTGAAGTATACATCTTAATATGTAGTAAGTAAATATCCATTATAAAAGCATATATCAAACATAAAAAGTAATGTTTTTGTCACTGGAATTTCTTCTTAAACTATATTTGTATTGAAAAAGTAACTATTTATGAAACCTTTTTGCATTTCTTTATATAACCTTATTCAACAGAAAGGACATTTCCTTGTACTTCCTAATAAAGATCTTTCCTCATTTTCTCTAAGGGAAATCCTGTCCTTTATAATCTTGGGGTGGAAGGGTGTAACTGCATTACACACCAAATAATCAACATTAATTCTTCTCCAGGCATTGCTTGAAACGCAATTTCAAACTAAGTTTGCCTCAGTTTCAGTAATTTTTAAATGTATAAACATGTAAAAGGTAAAGATTTCCCTGCCAGTCGTGACCGACTCTAGGGTGCAGTGCTCATCCCCATTTCCAAGCCAAAGAGCCAGTGTTTGTGTTCATGTGGCCAGCATGACTAGACACCAAAGGCGCACGGACACTGTTATCTTTCCCACCAGGAGGGCGGTACCTATTTATCTGCTTGCATTTGCATACTTTCAAACTGCTAAGCTGGCGGGAGCTGAGGCGGAACAGCAGGAACTCACCCTGCTGCATGGCAATGCCGGGTCGAACTTGGGCTGCTGACCTTCCAGCCAGCAAGGCGAGCTCTTAACCGCTGGTGCCACCATGCCTCATTATAAATGTGTAAACATTGTCTCAAAGAGAATCAGAGATCCAAAATTCTCTCAGGAAGAAATGATCACAATTCAAAGAAAACATATTGGCCAAAGAGAGAGAAATTTGCCAAAACAGACTCTTTCTTGAGTGCTTGGAGGTTTGTCTGCAAAAATGCTTCAGCTGAAAGTATGAATCCCTCACAGGAGTACTCAGGTGGTACTTCTTGGCCTGTGTCTAAGAAAGGAAATATGCTTCTCCGAGATACAGCAAGTATCAACCCTTAGAGGCAGACCAAGTCAGGAAACAGGCACCTCAATGCATAAATTGCATTTATATAATCAGTTTAATTGCGGTCCCTAAATAACATTATAATAACAGAATCTTGAAAGCCTGACAGTGTTGCTCCTTCCTCTCGATTAAACCAAAGAGAATCAAGGCAGGCCAATCTTGAGTTTCTTTCTCACATCTTCCTGTTTTCCTATTGAAACCTTTCCAACTGTTATTGCATATTTTCTTCAAGGCCATTTCTGTATTCTTCTATATCAAAGAAGACAAAATTGTTTGTAGCATTTTAAACATTCTTCCATCCATAAAACCCTACTCTTTTTCTCTCTTTCCCCATTCCAAAATGCTTTTATCACCCTTCAGTTTTATAAAAGCCAACTTCCTTAATGATCCTCTTTAAGCTATTTCCAGACCTAAGCAGGTTTATAATCATGGCCTGAGTTCTCACATTCCCAGCCAGTCTTAGACAAATGTAGGCAATCATTACCCTCACAAATCATTTTTCTAATTGTTCAAAAAAAGTGTTTGAATAGTTTGATTCTTTATATTTGTGTCTATCTCTGTTTTTGGTAGGTAACTCTTGTTAGTCATTGGGTAAAATGGCCAAAATTAAGATCTCTTAAAACATATTGAGGGAATATTTCTAACTAAAGAGGCAGGTACAGAAGAACCCATTTTTGTATTTCCACATCCCTTACAATATATATAGGTCAAGTGAGAATGTGGCATGTTTTCAGTCTAAGAAACCTGAAACTGATTTGATCAGTGTGTACATGGCTAAATGGCAGTTGAGACACTACAAAACTTCAACAGGAAGGCAACAGCTTCCAACTTCAGTTCTTATGTTGCAATGGTGTAATCCTCTAACTGTATCAAATCACTGTATTAGGCATGCCTACCAGGTTATTCAATCAAACAGCCTGGTTTTCTAATGATGATTATATTTCAGTATCATGTTCATGATATAATCTATGCTAAGAGACATAGCTATCACCCTTAATTGAGTTTTATAAGGATGACAGAATTCTATAAAACCACAAGTATGGATATAGAGGTAGGGAAATTAATTCATTTTAATTAGGTATCTTATTTTGCAGCCAATTAATTTTAATCACTTGTAATTAATTTTTTTTGTCCTGGACCTTTTATTCTTTTGTGGGTGCCTCCTGGCCAATATGTGCATATGTCCTTGTGTAAGTATGTAAGCATGCTTCAGGTTGGGTGATTGCAATCTATAGCAATATAAGTTCATTATATTATTTGTTGTTGTTGTTCAGTTGCGCAGTCGTGTCCGACTCTTTGCGACCCCATTGACTGCAGTCTGCCAGGCCTCCCTGTCCTGCAGGGGCTTGAGTTGTGAATTGTAGGTAGCAACAATGGTGTTCTGTACTGTTTTTGTGGTATGCTTTTAATAGATCCTTCCTCAGAATTGGTCTGGCTCTGTTGATTTGCCTATTGATCTAGGTGGGTGTATGAAAAAAACCTCTCTTTTTGAAAGATGTGGGGATGGAAGTTTAATTTGTTCCCTATACCTATGAAAATCTGGTATTTTAAGAAATTCTAATTTGAAGATTGCAGGTAAAATAATTCTGTTTTGTTTTGTTCAGGGAAAATATGGGGGGAAGTGTATTAATATTTAAATGAGCGCATTGTTAATCATTCTTTCAAGAATGAATTGCAAGAAAAAATGGGAGTATATACATCTGCCAAATGGATATCCGGTAGTTCATAAGTGGTAATACTACTAAAAGTTAGTATTTAGATTATCATCTGATGCTATCTAGCATCAGCATAACTCTAAAGCAATCTCCCCCAGTAATGAAAATGTCAGTGACTGAACAAGTAAAGGAGCTAAAATAAAAAGTAATAAAGAAACGTAACTTAGGTTTCAGCCATAAACTGAACCTAAAGAAATAACATTTTTAAAATATTATGTTTTAAAGGAGATTTCCTGCACTAGCAGTACATGAAATTAAAAAGACTGCAGTCTATAAATGCAGCCATTAATAATATAGCTAAGGCACTATGCAAAAAAATGTCAAGCACCAAACTTAGATATTAGTGGAGTGGAGGGAGGGAACTCCGTTCAAAGCAACTGTAAGCAAAAAGACATCTGCAATCTTCTAACTAGAGAGTTAAATATGGGGGGGAAATTGTCAGGATTTTAAAATCTGGCTCTTAGTAGAAGAAAACAAAAAGAATGACTAGATATAAGTCTGCTAACTGACATCAAACTTTGAAGACTGGAAAAAAGTGACAAATCAATTCAGAAAACTGGTGAGGAGGCCAGTAAGATTGCTACTCACCAACTTCAAACTGAAATACTAATTAGAGACAATATGCAACCAAGACAGAAGAATTAGAGAAATGTACTTGAAAAACATTCTAATTAAAGGTTAGTATATTTCTGATAAAGTTGGAAAGAACAAATCTTCTGAAATTGTCTAAACAACATTTAAATAATCTCTCTACAGTTTCCAACTATAGTGTTTCTCCATCTGGAAAGATTTTTGCTTCCATTGTGCCTCAGTGATCACAATGAAATAGTGGAAAAAGACATCAAGCTCAAAATAGCAAATAAAACAACAAACCCTTGCCATTGCAAAAGAAATATCAGTAAGTGTTAGATTGTTCTTCTTTCAGAAACTCTTCATTCTCAATACTTAAGAAAATATTGTAAAATTAACAATCTGCAGTCATTCTTCAGTGACT
Organism: Acrochordus granulatus; assembly: GCA_032468055.1. Lineage (NCBI taxonomy): Eukaryota > Metazoa > Chordata > Lepidosauria > Squamata > Acrochordidae > Acrochordus > Acrochordus granulatus. The sequence goes on along the minus strand of JANHZU010002380.1, from coordinate 153,422 downwards.
ATTTGAAGTTACTATGGTGCTGACCAAATGGTGGTTATGACTAACCCAATGAGTTCCAATCATCCAAACACCTTCGTAGTCATGTAATTATGACATAGATGCTTGGCAACTGATTCACACTGTACCACTGGGGGAGAAGAAACAGCAGGAAAGCTGCAAATTGCCAGGGTAAGTCTTGCTCTACCTGTACACCTACCCAGTTCCTCTGAGCTCATGCTGCATCAGCCATTCATACATACTCACACACCTTCCCCGACCTCATGTCTCCCTCACGTATCTTTTACAACCCACACTGTGCCCCCACACCCCCACAAAGCCTCACTGTGCCACCCTCACTTACCCAACTTCCCAACCCATACCACCTGTGCACCATTGCACATCTTCCCCTCTCTTCACCACATCTTTTCCGCACCTTTCACTCCAACACACCAATCCTGACCCTCCCATATCTCCCTCATACTCTCCCCAACCCACATCATACAGTTTGCACACCCTCTTAGACCCTCCTTAACCCTACCTGATCTTCCCTCACACTTCATGTACCATCCTTGACCCTCCCATGTAACCCCATACAGCCTCCACTATCCTCTTTCACATATCTTGCTCCTTCCTCAACCCAGCAGCAGCCACTTACCTGCCTATTAACTTGGGCTTGCAATTTCTTGCTGGCTTCCCTGTTGACTTTGGTTGTCGGAAGCCAGCAGGAAGCTGTCTTGTCTAATGACCATGGAATTCAGTTAACAACAGCAACTGGGACTGCTGGGATTTCCTTTAAAACCACATTGCATAATGACAGAAATTCCAGTCCTGATTGTTGGCATAAGTTGAGAACTACCTATACTATTCCAACCAGCTATGAAGTTACACGTACTAGAAACAGAACTATTAGAATTGTCCCTTCATTAGCAAAGCAAGAAAATAGGAAGTTAACAGACACAAGCACCACTGTGCATTTCTACAGCATAGCATTCAGAACATTGAATTGGGTGAGGGGAGAATCCAAGAAAAAGAAACTTGATAAAGTCTTTGAACATAAGAACTGTTGTGTACAGAGATCAGCTTCATTCAGTGTATATCTTTATGTCTCAAAGGACTTGACTTCATTATTTTGACTTAGTTGCAACCTTTTTTTGTAATGATATTCTAGTAACAGTGGTATAAAGATGCTAATTAAATCTTCTACACTGGATTTCACATTAATTTTATTTAACCAGGAACAGGTTTTATTCTAATGCTTAGGATCCATTATTTTATACATGATTTAAAATATGTAAAATATTCACAAATACTGAGAAAATGGAGGATTAGAAAAATAGAAAATTATAATCATGAATTTCTTGGAGAAATAATGGTAGAAAAAAATAGATTTTTTTCAGAGCTCTCCAAATATATTCCTTTATCTTTCAACTAAATGCAACATGGTATTTAGGATATTTCCAAAATCATGCTCACAAAGCATTCCTACCAAGGCTATTGGCAGAACAGAAATTATCTCTTATAGTTTTCAATAAATATAAAAAAATACATGTTTCATATAAAAATTCATGCCGACTGAAACTGAACTGCATAGTCATTAAGTTTTTCTATTATCCAGATTTTAAAAATTAAAAATTGTTATTTTCCAACAAATTTCATTATAATCCATATTTAGAAGAGGAAAACTACATTTGAGACAAAGATGTCTGTGAAGACTCTCACTCGTCCAGGGTAATTGCATCGCAACAAAGTTTAAAAAAACAGGCATCCTGTTTTTTTTTTTAAACTTTGTTGCGATTTGAGACAAACTATTTTCTTAATGTTTCTTTTGCAATGGATGTGAGGAATAAACTGAAAAATTGCATAATTTTAGCATTATGAGATCATTTCTAATCCCACCAGAATCATTAACACCATTCCTCTCTCCTCCCATCTTTTCCATCCCACATACCTGAAGTCTGGTATTCATTTCCAAGAAATAGAAATTTTTTTTTGAGTCCACAAGGAATTCCACTGTTCCAGCTGATGAGTATTTTACAGCTCTGGCAAGAGCTACAGCCTGTTCTCCCATAGCTTTGCGTGTTCCAGGATCCAAGAAGGTGCTATACAGAAAGGGGAATAAAAGCTTTTAAAAGAAATTCTATAAAAGTAAATTTGACTATTTTATACCTTGTAGAAACTGAAATACAAGGAAAAAGTCATTATGCTTAATAACATCCACAGTACTATAGACTATTTGCTGAGTACACATTCCCCAAAGGACAGATGGTTTCTGTCACATACACAAAAGCTGATACCCCCAGATAATTTTTTTCCATAGGACGAGAGAAGGCTTGCTCATTTTAAAAACTACAGGCAGAATTCTGGAAGTGGTTGGAAACAAGGCCAGGAAAAGTATGGGATTGTTTCTAGCAACCTCTGATTAAAGTTTGGTATTTCCAAGATAGTCCAGAAAATTGAAGCAAAGAACAAATGCTTCAAATACTGCTATTTCTGAAGAAATGGGCAAAATATTCAGCCAGTAATTGCATTTTAGATGGATTTTTTTGTATTTTTAATGAGTTTTTACATAGATGAAAGATATATACAGAAATGCAGTATATGTAGAAACAAGAGAAAAAGAAAAGAGCAGAAAACAAAAAAGAAAAAATATTTAAATAAGCAACTTCTGCCCTTCTTTAAAGCAGTTACAAACTCATTATTTCTTCAACATCACAATAATTCCTTCAGACTCTTGTTCAATTTTTTCTCAATCATCATATCCAGAAATCACCTTTTAATTTATTTCTATTTTCAGCAAAAAAAAATCCATAAAAAGTTTCCAATCTTTTATTAAAAAAAATATTTTTTCCCTGACCAAATAAGCTCATTTTGCCATTTCTGCTAATTCTGCCATCTTCACAATCCATTCCTCAGTTGTGGGTATTTCAATATTTTTCCATCTTTGTGAATATAATAATCTTGCTTCAGTTACCATACATAAAATCAGTCTTCCACATGACTTTTCTAATTGACAATCCATAAATCCCATTAAAAAAGTTCTGGCTTCATCTAATCTCAATATTAATCTTCAAAATTCTTTGTATAACCATCTTTCTTCCTTTCTTGCATTTTCACAAGTTCACCATGCATAATAAAATGAAATTTTCACATTTCCAACAGACGAGACATACCTTGATACATTTTAGATTATGTTTCTGCTGTCATTCATTCATATATATATATATATATATATTGTTTTATAAAAATTATCTCTTAAATTATAACAAAATCTAATCCTTTTATCCATATAAAAGGATTATTATTATTTGTACAAAATTCATTTCAAATTCCATCTTATGCTGCTCAATTCTTATTACCTTTTATCTATATTAAATCTTTCTGTTAATTGTGCATATAAAAACCACTTAAAACTAAATCCCTCTGCAGTTAATTGTTCTGTTGCCTTCATCTTAAGTTGTCCATCTTCCTGTCTCAATGTGTTAACCATTTCTCTTTATCTGCTGTTTTTTTTCTATAACATGCCTGCTGTATTGATCACATTTTTTGTTGTTCAGTCACTAGGACATGTCTGACTCTTCACGATCCCATAGACCGTAGCACTCCAGGCCTCCCTGTCCTCCTGGAGCTTGCCCAAACCCATGTCCACCATACAGACATTGCTAACTAATCATCTCATCCTCTGTTGTCTCCTTCTCCTTTTGCTTTCAGTCTTTCCAAGCATCACAGTCTTTTTCCAATGAGTCTCCCTCTGTGCATTAGGTAGCCAAAGTATTTGAGCTTTAAATTTCAGTATCTGTCCTTCCAATGAACAGTCAGGGTTGATTTCCTTCAGGATCAACTGGTTTGATCTCCTTGCAGTCCAAGGGACCCTCAGTAGTTTTCTCCAGCACCACAATTCAAAGGCATCAATTCTTTGACACTCAGCCTTCCTTATAGTCCAATTCTCACAGCCTTACATTACTACTGGGAAAACTATAGCCTTGACTGTGTGGAGCTTTGTTTAATATGCTGTCTAGGTTTACCATAGCTTTCCTCCCAAAAAGCAAGGGTCTTTTAATTTCATGGCTGCAGTCACTGTCTGCATCTTGGATCTGTCACTGAAATCTGTCACTGTTTCCATATCTTTCCCTTCTATTTGTCACATCAATTGCACTTTAATTTCTATGCTGTTATGTCTTATTGTCTTTATGTACAATTTTGTATAATTTCAGTATTAGCTATACCCAATTTGTTGCACATGCCATATTTTATCTTTTATAGTTTTTATTGTAATTTTTTTGCTTGATTGTTGTGAGCATGCAGAATGGTTGCAAGTCAGGCAGCATGTAAACTGTTATTGTTGTTGTTATTCTCAATTAACATTAATCATATCTTTACAGACTGGATTTGAAAAAAATAGTTAAAACTATAAACTTCTGGTGGTCTGGTACAATTTGAATCTTGCTCCAATCTCTACAGAAACCATTTTTAAATTTGTATCAAAGCAATGGTGGCCTCCTCAGAGTATTACATTTTCTTTTATCGGTTCTTTTCAGCTGCTTTTCCATGATATTGCTTTTGTACCAATGAATTTTCACCAACAAATGTTTGCATTGTAATATTTACTCTGTAAAATGACTTTTTCATTTTGTTATATATTTTTTTCTTCCAATAAAATGTTATTCTATTTCTATCTTATTAGCTTGGTTGATCTCCCATGAAAGGATTGAATCTTACAGACATATACCTGTACGCTGTCTATTCAGGATGTGGCTTTACAGAAATTATTTCAACTCTTGTCTTTTGATCTTTTAATTGCTAGAAAGGCTGCACACTGCGTTCAAATTTTGTCTGTTACACATCAGGCTTAGCAATAGGAATGATTATTTAAATAATGTTTTAATTCTTTAAAATGCGAACACTATTGTGTTATTCTACTAGATAAACAATTAAATTTTCATTCACCGCTCTTACTAAATCACAACAGTGAGGTTAGAAGGAAATATAAGGCACATCTATAATTTTATTTTAAGAATTTTAGGAATAATACTAGTGAATTAAGAAATATTTTCTATTAAGTTTATGATGTAGTATATGAAAGTATACAATGTGTTCATTCGGAAGTGTTTTATGTAACCATCCACAGCCTGCTTTTCTTATTTAAAAGGCAAATGAGTAAGAAATTATAACAAACTCTTTCAGAGAAAAATCTGAAATGAAAACCCCAAAGCTTCAAACTGAACTGCCATTTCAACTTTAGCTTACAACACTGCATCTGACATCCAATGACAGTAACAGCTTGTATTTTAAATTCTTGCTCAACTTTACTCTAAAACTGAAGTTTTAATTTTCTGTTTTTCTTACTTAGATTCATCTGTTTACACAGCATGGTTTCTCCTCTCTCCACCCTGGACACAGCTGTTTCTTCTGTCTTAGAGTGCAGTTGTGAAGCTCTCTTGGGATTCACTCTCAAGACTGCTCCCCAGCCTGCAAGTCTCCTCACTACAGGACACTAAATATAATCTTCCAGAGGCCAAAGGCATATCAGCTCAGAAAAATATATACCCTGGCAATGCCTTTTCATTGTACTTTGATAGTACTGCAAAACACTCCACATTTTTATTTACCTTTGCAAACATTCACATTTATCTACCAAAGCATACAAGAGATTTGTGAAGTAGTACAGAATATGCAGATTTCTTTTATTTAAAAAGTGTAATCTCACAATCTGTCTCTATTCTCATCTACCCCTACTCAATGCAAGGACCAACAAGTATTTTATTATGTTTCTTATATTAGTGTGGTTAATCAAAGAAATGTAATAATCTGAACAGCAAGAGAATCAAAGAATAAATTGAGCAACAGAAGGTATTTCCTGTGTTCAAAATAGTTTTAAAATCTGTGTTTATTAAGCTTCTATAAAGGAGCTAGGCAACATACAGGAATAAAGATAAATAAAGTCAGTGTGCCTGCTCATCAAGAAAATAAAACGCTAGGGAAGGAAAAATAGAGAAGGGACATAGGAGTTGGATAAATAAGGAGTTCCTTCCAAAAGTATCTGCAAAATTCACAATACTCTTGTTTTCTTGAAACATCACTGCTGCATATTCCATCTTTAGCTCAAAGCAGTAAAACAAATCATATCTTGGTGAACAATGTACACACAGAGAATGGATTTATGATATATTCACCTCCTTCTTCATTAGTATGTACAAGCCTACATCTAGAGAAACTTTTATGAGCATACACACAAGGGCAATTCTGCCATGCATCAGTAGTTCTCTAAAAGAAATGCTTCTGGAAGGAAACAGTCAATAGCTGAGTAGAAGCAAACTTGAATGAGAATACAGTATATGAACTATGAAATGTATGTAAAAAATAGGAATCTCTGGCTATTCAGTTCATTACTGTACCAAACTGTAATTCAATGGGGTGATTTAATAAGGGCTAAGGTTTTTATTCATCTCAGCAGTGAAGCCTTTATGACATACAGCATCTCTATAATGCTTTGGAAAAATCATATATGAATTATTTCTATTATCTGAAATCTGTTCCATCTGTTACTATTTATTGTTAATGGTACTCTAGCACTTGAAAAGGTAAAATACAATACTTTGATTCTGAAGAAATCAGAATCAAAAAGAGATCTCTCTCTCATCAAACATTTTTTCAGGCACAAAGCATTATCGCCAAATAATATTGCAACCTTTGAAACATACTCTGTTTATTTTTTTAAGTTATGGAAGGACTTCAGATTAGCAACTAATTCATTGATACTCATTTTCCTATCACTATTAGGATTAAATTATACAAATCATTTTTAGCATTTTATGGAAGTTTCTGTATACCCATAAAGAGTACAGTGCACTCACCTTGGTGCCTCTTCAATAACTTTCTGATTTCTTCTCTGAATTGAACATTCCCTTTCATTCAGCCATAATGCATTGTCATGTTTGTCAGCCAATACCTAATAAGAACTCAGGGTTAATTGTTTAAAAAATTACATTTATTTTCCCTCTACTTCAAGTAGCTTGTTTCAGTGAAAATCCTTCATTAATGGTACTACAGAATATTTATCTGAATGAACAATCTATCCATTATTGTTCTGTCCAAATAAAGGAAAGAATAACTATTACAGTTCTACTAAGCTTAGATTTTTTTTTCTATATGAAAAGAATAGAAGCTGGGTTGAGGTCCACCAAGAATAAAATCTGAACAGGCTTCAGCATTTTGTGGAGTCAGAATCACAGTGTTAGAACACTCGGCTTGGACATCCAGAGAAGGACAGAGAACAAATTATGAATGAACACTGCAACATCATGATGAAATATCTGCCCCTTTTGACATATTTGGTGATATCACACACAGGTATGTAAAGATATCAGTGAAACACTGCGATTCTTGTTTTGTTATTCTGAAGATATTAAGCAAACTAATATTCCCTAGCAACTCCCATTTCCATGGATTTCATCATAGGAAAAAATAGATTTTCAAGTTCAAAAAATGCACACTGATAAAAACATTTAAGAAAGTAATGCTTATTTTGTATATCTGCTACTTTTTTTTCCTCTACACATCCTCTTCTTAAGGATTCATCATTAAGGGTTAATGATGGCTTTGTTTACCATCTTGCCTGATGAAAAGCCTTAAGAGTTTGAAATCTTTCAGGCTGTTTTGCAATTCTAGCTACATTGGTTTAAAAGGCATTGCCCTAATATTATTGATTAATAATAATTAATAGATTATTGATCTTTTTCTTCAATCAAAATAGTTCCCTTTCCTTTTCATGGAACACAGGTGTCAAATTTAGTCATTTACCAGTAAGAACATACCTCAGAGAATGCCTCATACCCTGAAGCAAGTCTTCAGAGGCAGAGTAGCTATATAAATGAGGGAGAAAGAACTTCACATACATATATAGAGTACCTAGAATCTTAGGATCCAAAACAGTTATTTGTATAGAATATATTATTTTTCTCTCCCAAAAAAACTATTTGCATTGTTGTTGCAATTCAAAATAATGCAGCATTCTATTTTAAGACAGCTCTATTTCTTGTTTCTCTCTCACTTTAGTTTTCAATTTTCTTTTAAATATTTTATCAAATATTTTTGTTCTAAATTAGCTAAAATTTGGGGTCAAAGGAATACTCTTGCCTAAGAGCCTAAATTTAGTAAGTTGCATTTTAAGAAAAAAAATCAATGGCATATTATTTCAAACATTTCTCTAAATTATGCAAAATTCAACTAAAATATTAATTTTACTGCCAGTTTATTATGAAGTCTGGGAAAATAGATATCCTGGTAAACCAAATCCAACATAAGAGCAGCAATATTTATGTAAGTAGAGTTGTATCCATGTTTCTAAATTGAGCTGTACAAACTTAAACATTTTGATCTTTTTTCATTAAGCTGATTCTTTTGTGTGAGTCACATCACATGAAAACCTGATATCCAAGGCAACTTTCACCAAAAAAAAGCATTTAAAATTTGTATTTGAAAAATAGTTTACACATTTCAGAGGCAGCTCCTATTAAGGAAAATACTTCTTGGGCATGCAGATTCTTTGCCTCTATATATTGACTCAGAATGACACTAAGACAAAAAGGGGTAATAATTTAACTATTTTATCAAAGTCAGGTAAGTTGTACAGTTTATCTCAATCGTCTATATGTGCACAAATATTAGATGAAGTTACTGAATGGCTTTCAATTGAATAACAAAATCTATATAAATTACAAGTTCATATGTTAAACTGAAAACAACCTTTTCACGTGTATTAAAGATTTCTTACCAGAGATTATTAACAGATCACTGCCACATTTTAAATTAAATACATATATTATTGCTAACAAAGAGAAATATTCACAGATTAAGGTTCTTCATTTAAATATTTAGCATGAAAAATAATTTCTATCAAACTAGTAAGCAAGTTTATTGTTTATTTATTTTTACAAGTAAAAATAAAATCCAGCAGAACTTCTATAACTTCCCAACATTGAAAGTTGGAAGGGAAGAATACAAACCTGAATTTCTATGTGACGAGGATTATCAATAAACTTTTCTATTAATAATCGATCATCACCAAAACTTGAAGCAGCTTCTTGAGATGAAAACCTGAAACCTTCCCTTTAAGATAAAGAAAATAAATAAAGTTAGAAATTTGGATATTATTTTTGCTTTAATAAAGTAATAGAGGCAGGACCTATGTGAGCGGTCCACCCTCGGAAACTGATGGACCTGGAAGGATTTCAGAGGGAGCTGAGGGATGTCCCGGGAGTATTGCTGCATGGTCCTGTCAAAAGCCCTGGTTATGTCCTGGAATGAGAGGGCAGCCGAGGCTTTAGATAGGATCACGCCCATGTGGCCTCTCTCTACTCATCACACCCGGCACTCTCCATGGTTCACAGAAGAGTTG
>JANHZU010002380.1:133206-143949 GCA_032468055.1 Acrochordus granulatus | reverse complement strand
TTCACCTTTTATCCAAAAGGCTTTTCTCAATTGATAAAAGGTGAAACGTCTTCTACTTGAAAAATCCAATCCAGATGCCTGTTTTTTAAACTTTTGTTGCGATAAGGCTCCAAAGGAACTGAGGGCAAGGGGATCCTAACTCTTCTATAATTGCACAGTGACTCAAAGCTAACTCCACACTTCAGCCCTCCTCCCTGCCAGGGTGGGTACTTTTCAACACTAAGCAATTCAGTTTTAAATGAATTGTACCTAATTTTACAATCATTTTTGCCACAGCTGTTAAGCAAATCATGCTGTCATTAAACAAATCCAGCTTCTTCCACTGACTTTGCTTGCTGGATTTATAAGGTCATAAATGGTAATTATGTGACCTTGAATGATGTAACTATTGCAAATATATGCTGATTGCTAAGCAACCAAATTTTCAGCATGTAGCCATGCTGCAATGGTCATAAGTGAGAGGACTGGTCATAACTCACTTTTTTCAGCACCAGTGTAATGAGGAATGGTTGTTAAATGAATGGTTATAAATCAAGGACTAGCTATAATGGACTGCCTAGAGAATAAGAACAAAACTGTTCATTTGCTGCTTGACTGCTAGTTTACAATAGTTTATAAGAACTTAAAAAACACGAATGGCATAATTGGATTTGAAAACCAATACATTCATCAAAACTAATTTCTGGATAGCAACTCACCTGGCTTCTTCATCATTCCATGCAACTCTCATGCCTTTTCCACCACCACCTGCTGAAGCCTTGATCATCACAGGGTAACCTAGCAGCATGGAATAATTAGACAAAAATTTAAATTTTGATCATACATTCATGACAACTGACCACATGTTCAGTGACAAGGTCAATAACGAGCTTATTAAAAAGCTTTCTGTTGAGAAGAGGAATTTAAACTGCATTATCAGTACTGTTGTTTTAATGAATTCAGTCTCCTGAATTTAAGTTTATCAGATCAAATTAGTAATAGCCAATAAAAATATAGCATCTAATAAATATATAAACCACTGACTTTCCATTAAAAGATCCTCAAACAAGCAATACCATTTTTTTAAAAAAAATGGAATTTTAACTTTAAATGACATGAAGATCTATGGAAGAAAAATAATACATTAATGACATTGTTTCATTAACCCAATCAAAGCACTAAGCTTTTAAATATGAAGCAGTCAGATAGGCCTTTCTGAGAAGGGTTATCCACACTTTACTTAACTGCAGAAAACAACCAATATTCAGACAGCAGATAAAGGAATCTGCAATTTTAGAATAAACTTTATATACTGTACTGTACTTCACCTAGCTAACACAATCTCTTCCTTTCATTTTACTAATGCCTATCATAAAAATAATGACCTTTAAATTTTGATACCATCTTATCCTAATTTTATTAAATATATTTTTGTTGAATTTGTCAGTTATTATTTTGTATTCTTAAAAGGATATGAGGAAAAATGGAATTGGCAAGCATTCATTGAAGGAAAGACTTAAGTTATTTTAGATTTTAGAGCCTTTAAATGATGATTTGGCTATTAGCAAAGCATAATCCAAAATCCAGTGCAAGAAGTTCAACTTAAGAGTTTGGAATCCAGTGTTTTTGTTCTGTGACCAAAGGGGTTTCCATGCTCTCATTAAATCTTTCTCCTTCAGTATAACGCTCATTTGATTACCAAATGAAAATGTTTACATTTATCAAAAATTGCCTCTTTGTTATACAATGTAAATATTATTACTAGAATATAAAGTTTATTTATATGATTGTAATATTCATTGATCTTATAAAACTTTATTAGCATATTAATGTATACACTCGCCTAGAAATATGAATCATGTAACAAGTACAATTGTATACTTCATAATCACTCCTGCCTTGCCTCTGTTCCTTAATAGTAAAGTTGACTATGAAACAGGATAAGATTATAACCAATATGTATTATGATGGTGTCAGATATAACAGAAACTCTCTGGGTCCTTTTATTTTTACTGTATTAATTATCACTGCTTAAATATTATTTAGAAGAAGAGAAATACTCTCTCTCTTTAGGGGAGGGCTAATTTCATTTCCAACTAATTAAATTGTTGGCACATAATTAGACATGGTTTAAAAATTGACAGTGGTAAATAATTTTTTATATGATGGACAGATTTTATGAGGTTCAACTTGATTGATGGTAACCTATCATTATTGTATTTTCAAGGAAACCCTTCAAAGAAAGGGCCTGCCAATGAGATCTGGTTTAGTGCATGCTTCCTGATCTTGTTTCATTTATTTTTAAGAGTGTATAATTACACATCCCACTGATCCCTCACTGTGTTCCCCTTCTGATATATTGAGCCTCTTCCTTTCTTGTATGCATTTTTATTTTACACATACATCACTATACGTAATCTAGGACATATTATTGCTTTTGCTCGAAGTTGAAAATATATTTTGATATCACTACTATAAGAGGAGTATTAAATGTACTTCTGAGGTACATGAATGAAACCTACTATCATACTCTTTCTGGCACCACTCAGCTGGATTACAGGGAAAAGACTGGTGGGTCTGCACTGTTAATAGGACTGCTAGAAGAGTTTTCTCAAATGGGTTCAGTGTGGTGTGGATGGGCAAGCTTTAGACTATTTCTCCTAAGTTATTTATTTCGTATGGCATAACAAAATATAGCATATTGCATAAAAGTTCACTGAGACAATATATCAAATACATATAAAATGTAAAGCATTGGGACCATGAATTATTTTTAAAACATACAGTACATATGATGAATAAAATTATAAACAGAATGAATAAAATTGGGTTAAGTATGAGCAATTGCTGGAGTGACTTATGATCAGGTATCTAAATTGTTTAGCCATCAGAGAGCAGTGCCTTCAAAATGGTGTAGTTCATGCAGGGAGCCAGGAAACCTTCTAAGGGGGCATTCCATCATGATGTGGTATAGAGTTTGTAGGACATTCCCACAAACACAGAGTTATCGGCCAACCCCCATTTGTATTTCTAATATTAGTTTAAATCTGACTGAGTGCTGTCCAGTTTTTCCTTGAGAGATCAAAGCCATGGGGGCATTGTAGTGGATCCGACCCTACATTAAGTGAATCTGGACTAGAAATTGCCCACTTCTGGCGCTATGCCATCTCAATATCAAAGTCTTCTCTGACGAGTTGCCGTCTAAGTTTCCACAGCAGGTTCCAAGATTCAAGTTTGGGTGTTTGGTCACAGTAGTCCACGTGTATAGCTGATAATCAGTTTGCTTCATATTTCTGCCACCCTTTTTAAAGCTAGTTGTCTTCTAAGGTGCATAAGTGGTATGTTAAATAGTACAGCAGCCATTCAGAAGGTGTCAGTTTAATGGTTCCTGATATTAGTGATCCAGCATGCAGCAAAGATCACTGGATATGAAGCAGTTTTAATCTCCCACTCTCCACCCTACCATAGTCCCAAGCCAACCACATTTCTATGGAATCTTCCTTTTTTGTGTCATACAAACACGGTACTAATGAAGATTTGTTATTCATCCACTACAGCATAAACCATAATCAGACATTCTGTAAGCCACCTAGAATCACTGAAACAGTAAGATGGGCAGCATATAAATGTAATAAAATAAAATACTACTGACATCTCCTCAAACAACATGCATTTGCTGGATTTTGTTTGTCCACTGATTAGCAATTTAAAGATATGATTCTGAAGTGATGCATACATACTGTGTTCCACAGGATTAGTTGTGCTGAGGAGCACTCTTGTAAAAATGAAAGTACAGCAATACAGAAAGCATTTTCCTCAAGATGTAGAACACACATAATGTATGAGTACTGTATTTCCCCACAGAAGGATATAAAGATACTCATACCAAAAAAATCTATCGCAGTTACATTTTTTTCTTGATTAGAAGCCTTTTGAATTTTAACCTGAATATTTATATAACTTGGAAATTTTCCCCCTACGTCTGCTACTGCCTTATCTCTCCCTTTTTACAGAAGTTACTTAAACTAAGAAATAACAATTGTCCAAAGGTTTTTGAATAAGCTTTGAAACTGCATGTTATTTTGCTTAGCTACCTTTCCAAGATACTATCACATAATGCAGTCCAAGAACAAATATAAGATTAAATTTAAGTAGATTTATAGTCTCCATGTTACCTTAGCAGGTGGCAGCACCTAGTCAACTTTGTCTTATTTTAGAAGCTAACCAGTTCTGCTTAATACTTGGACACCAGAGCAAGAAAGTGGCAAAGCACTCCCTTAGTGCTATAAACAAATGAATGCTGTGAACAACAGTCAACCTCATTTTGAGGGAATGGTTACTTCTTGCACTTAAGCCACCACAAAATTTCATATGATTAAAAAGAAATCTATTTTGTAAGATATGAAATTCTCAAAGTGAAGACACTGATCCAGAGAAGTGGTTTAAGTTCTCCTGGATTCACTAACTGACTTCAAAAAAATCAGCTGACGCTCCCACTCCATATTTCAAACCATTTTTTAAAACTGTACTCAATTTTAATAAGGATTTATTTTATAAAACAAATAAGAGGATCCTATTATTTAAAAAGTCAAAGTTTGAGGTACAATGAGCATAAATTCTATACTTGTTGCTGACCAAAGCCTTTATGGTAACACAGATCAACAAACGATTCTGTAAAATAGAATAAGTACAATTACATAGAATCAACCCTGGTCACTTATTTATAATACATTTTTACATAAACTCGTGCAACACCCATTTTTTGAAAATAATACAGTTATTTCATACTGTTGCAACATAAACTGCTATCTAATATAAATACAGAATTAAGTTTTAAGGTACAAAGAACTTCTTCCAGTTCTGATAGCAACAGAGGATTTTAAAACTGAAACCATTTGTTCCATAGGGATTCCTGATTAAATAGTCAAGAGCTTCTTCTGAAAAGCATGCACATTTCTGTAGTCCCCAGGTAAAGAAACCTTAACTTACCAATTTCCCTTGCAATTCGGACAGCTTCATCTGCATCCTGTAAAAGCAGGAAATTGGACCCACCATTAATCCTATCAGCTACTGTTCAGTGTCTCTAGGGCAATCATATATTACTCAGCCTTCTCCAATACATTTAATTTGATTTTACAACCTTCTGACCCACTTCATTCAGTGTAATGTAAAATTAATTCTAGTGAAATGTAAATTTTAGTTCGTCACTGCATTACACTCAGCCCCTAAGCAATAAAGAATCACTTAGTGAAAAAAAAGCAGAAAGCAGCAGGACCACAAAAGGATTTCTCAAATTGCTCAAATTATTGAATTTAGAAGGTTTCATTAAGAAGCAAAGATCAGAACATTAGGATTTGTCAACTGCCATTTAATGCCCTTTCTGTTTTGTTTTCAGTTTTTTCCTGTCTTCTCAGGTACTGTGTCTCATGTTGGCCTAGATACAGTCAGCAGGGGGAGTTGATTCTCTATTGTTTGGCTAAGCCTCAGCATCAACACAAATCTTAGAAGATTTCCTAAAAAGTTCAAAAATAAAGTTGCATAAATTGGCAGGGAAGTGGGAAGGGATAATCCAAAACATAGCCTTAATTTTAAATGAAACTTCTACTCACAGAAATTCATAGCATTTAACAACAGAACAAAAACTTTTTACATCTGCTAACTTTTATTTTAAAATTAAAACTTTGAATATGACACATAGATTAAGAAAGTAACAAAACAAAATAAAAAGCATGGTTTAAATAGTAGTTAAGAATAAACAGAAAAGGGATTATTCATTCACTTTTCTGGAGATTATCCCAATTCCTAGCATTTTAAATTTAAATAAATCTAAGGTTAGAAAAGGTCTCTGAATGTATATATATGGTAACAATAACAAAAGAGCAGCTATGTACAGTTGTAGAAAATGAATTATTTGAAGAAAAGTGACCCTCCCAAAACAATATGGAAGCTAATTTGTAAGTCAACAAACTATGTATTTCAGCATACATAGTTTTTAACATGTTAAAAGTCTGAAATGTCTATATTTTGTACTATTTGCACAATGCCATAATGTGCATGAAAAACTTAAATTAGTCAGCAAATCACAATCTACTAAAATATTTCCTGGTAATTACCACTAAATTAGCACAGATTTCTGACACCCAACTATTCAAAAATAGCAACCAAATTATTTCACTTACTGAAATGGGAAAAAAAGTATGAATAGATTTGTATTTAGAAAACCTGCATTTCATTCCATTTTAAAGCTCAAAGCAAACTGATGAGCTCCTAATTCTTTGTTAGATTTTAGTTTTGTTTTTAAAAGATAAATCAATCCCAAAGTCCTCCTATTGCTACTTTAAATATATGGTATATTCAGAACCCTCCAACTAATCTATATGTTGAATCTTTAGGGACTGACTTTTGAACATTAAAATGAAAACTGATATTTTAAAACATTCACTGTTTTTTAATCCAACAAGAATTCTCCTCACCTCAAAGAGGAAGTATTTGTGTGTGGAGGATTCTTGTTAACCAAGCATTAAAACAAAATCTTTTTAGTAGCTATTAAGAGCCTGATGAAGAATAAAGAAGCTGATACAGGAAGTTGTCAGAAAATTTAATTTCCTTTCATTAAGTAGTCTTCTCTACAAATCAGTGCTTGTTAAGTTCAAAGCAGCCCTGAAAGCAACATCAGTTTTAAGCGTGTCTGTGTATCTGTGTGTGTGTGTTTAATTCAAACAGGCACATCTGTTAATGAGATTTTCCAAACAAATACTGTTTTTAAATCAAAGAGAAATCCACTCCAAAAAAGCAGGAAGGAATAAAATCAAGATTTACTGTTACACCTTGTTACTTTCCCTGCAACCTCTGTAGGCACCAAATTCTAGCTTAGAGGGATTTTTAAAAATGCATGAAAAGGGTCATTTAAGAATGTTAGTGATTTCCACACATTGAGTCTGAAGGTTCTTTGTTCCTGCCTTTGACAGTTATGTGAGAATACTTCCCCTTAATAGCCTCTCTGTCAGGAAGTGTTAAACCTGCCAAATACAGACAATTAGAGCCTCTTGAATAAAATGCAGGAAGAGTGAGGACTGACGAAGAGCCTCATTACTGTACAGCCAAGGAGGAAACTTCCATATTTCTTTTTTCCTAAAACATGTATGTAAAACATGTTTTAGCACAGAATTTTAAAGTGAAGCCACCCAGTCCCTCCTCTCTCCTTTAAGCTACCTGTAAACCAGGAATAACTGGTTCAAGCTTCAAGCTCAAAGGAAAGCACTCAGTTAATCACTGTATTCTCATTTACATTTCAAAGCAGCACTACTGTAACAAAATGACTCTTTTTTATTACTCCTTTTATTACGAGTGTTAAGCTATAATGTGCAGCATTAAAAAATAACAGCTATTTCACCATCCTATCAAAGTACTTCTTGTGGAAAATAAATAAATGCTCTTCCTCTAGTCAAGAGCATATAAGATGCTTTGAGCTTACCGCTTCTGTTTAAAAGCAGGCCGTTCTACTTCCACAAAGAGAAGCAAAAGAAAAAAAGTTAAGAATATCTTGTTTTACTATTTTCCCAGCTTTTTTCTCTACTTGTTTTCTTTCTTCTAAACATTCCTAACCACTGGAACGTTAAGCTCATATTTCTATGTCCCTAGAAGTGGCTCAAACTAATCCAGTAAGAATCTCAAGAAACAGAAGTCCAAACTTAAGGATGGATACATGGTGCTGGAAACCAAATCTATTTTTAAGAGCAAAAGAATTAGAAATGAAAAAGGTTCCCATCTACCCTCCCACCCCTCGCTTCATTGTCATGCAAGGCCTGGGTTTCTATGTTAGGCTGATATGGGAGAAAAGGAAGTTACATCTTCAGTCTTAGACTATCTCTGTATCTAGGCCTGAATTACACTTAGTTTTCAAATTTAATATTGGTGCAAATAGTTCCCATTTGGGGTAAAGGGATTTTATAGGAAATAAGTAGCAGAGAGAAAGCAACTAACCTCTGCTTTGATATTCCCTCTGAAGACTGTCACACTTCTTTGCCAAAAAGACAAAAGCTTAGAAAATTAACATTTTTTTCTAAGTTTAATTGCCACATAGGAGGGGGTCTTTAGAGAGATGTTTATCAGCTGATGTCCTTCCCTTGACACACAAGCACCAAAACATGGAGCATGGACAGATCCAATAAGCTTCTATGGACAACCTAGAAAAAGATGGGTCTCTTGAAAGAAGGGGAACACTTTGTTTTAAGACCCAATGTTCCAAACTATTCTCTTCTTTTGAAAATTTTAAAAAATGAAAAGCCTGATTAGCATGATTACTATATGAGAGTACAACTAGATATAGGCATGTGTGCTTGCCCTTTTTGCTCAGATTAAAGGGAAAATATTTTATATGTTCTCAGTGAAAGGAAGGACTACAGATGTCAGGGTTTTGAAGCAAAAATCAGCATCAGCACATATACATATAGAGTGTGGAAGACGGCAAACAATCATCCATTCTAGAAAATAGGAGGAGTAATAACAGCAGGTAAATGCTATAGAATTCTACAAAAGCCTATATGAAGGTAAAAACAAACTAAGTGTCCTACAGTTTTTTAAGACCCATTAATATTTACACTTGCACAAGACTTCCATAACCAAACCCTTATTACAGATGCATAAATTGTTCAAGTTATCTTAATGTGAATACATAACATAGCATATTAAGCATGTATAAAACACCTTTTAATTTTTATGCTTCATATATTTTGAACTCTGTACAACAGTCTTGAAAAGTAGGATAGTGTTTTATTTTTATCCCAATAAATTCCTAATCTGAATACCAAATTCAAAAATTAATCCAATATTTATTGGGCATTTTCATTCTAATTACTTGAAAATGAAAAACTTCATGCTAAATAATTTGACTCAGGACATGTACTCCCTAGCAGTTACCCATCTGTCCAATATATTTCCATGCAGCAGATCAACTGATGTAACAAGAACCAGATTACAACAAAGAATCAGCCAACACCATTTAATTTTTTCTTCTCACCATTTTTTTTACCAGGAAGTCTCTGGCATTTCAGATGTTGCTAAGCTATAATTTCCAACAGCCCCAATCAACCATGTGATTTCTTCAAATTCTCTATCTCCATGCTTTATAGATGTGCATTCTTGAAAATGGGCTGCATTGAAATCAATGATATTTCCACCCTGATGCTTCCCAAGGTTGAAGAAGGTAATGCAAATCTGCCTTGTTTATCCGCATATGACATGCATATGATGAAGCAATGTGACCTACTCTCAAATTTGTCAACAACTTCCCTTTATCTCATTGACGCTATCCATTCTAACAGATTTCAAGGAAATGGGGAAAATGCACTGGGTATGGTTTCTCTATGTCTCTGGAGCAGATATTATGCTGCAGTGATGACCTGAGCTCAAACTGAACTATAAAAGAAGCCTGATTAACCTTGGCAATGAAACATCTTTCATCATTGCTCTCTAATGAACTTCTTTGTCTGATGAAAGGAGCACCATTGACAGGTTCCAGATAGATTGTCATCAGCCCCCTGTGTCCACAGCTCTGCCTGAAATGAAAGAGAACTCTTTTGTTGCCACTGGGGGAAGAAATCAAGACCTTATAGCATTCCTAATGAGGCTAGAGCACCTTGGAGAATTGACAATGTAACTGAAAGTAAAACTGAAATACCACAAAGCCTTCATTAAAACCAGGGAAGCCCTCAGTGACTCATCTAGTTTCAATTAATATCTAACTAAGAGCTTGAGTGCATTAGTCATTTGACATGCTTTAGGGATGGTTTTAGATGCCTCTAATACAAATATCTGTCCAGTGTTAAGTGCAGGGGCAACATTAAATGTTGTCTTGCTTGAAACCTATTAGGTTGAGGACAATGAAAGTTTTCCTGCTTGTAATACATAAAAACATGATACAAGAGATGAATATTGCATACATTGTATCTCAAGTTATAATAGGCCAAATCATTCCCCTGTTGTACTTTTTCTGGTGATTAATGTTCATAATCAAAATGATAGGTCTGGCTTCAAGAGCAAAACCAGAAAGAATATTGTAATCACTGTGATTTTTAGATCCATTAGACCAGATCTTAGATAACATGAAATCTTTTAATATCGGTGACAAAGTAAATACTTTGAGGCAAATAATGATTTCATTGTATCTTTGGATCAAACTTGGGCATAGGGACAAGAATTGGGAATAAGCATATTAGAATTTACATTGCTCTAATATAAATGGCTTAACTCATTCTCAGTCTTGTGAGATAGTTCAGACAAATATCATGCCCACATGAACTAATTCTACTTTATTGTAAGGTTACATTAACAAGATCATGCATGTCTGGAAGTATATTTGTCTTATCACCTTATGGTCTAAAAAACTAGAAAGGATTCCTTTGAGACATTTGCCATGCCTAGATTCCTTCTGTGGGTTAAGCTGCCTCTTATTTGACACTTCCCCCAATCTTGGCTTTTCCCCCATTTCCCAAGGTCTTTCCCATATACCATGATTTGCTGAATAAGCCATACTTCTGGGTTTACACATTTACCCTAAGCTGAATACCATGATATATAAATGATAATGGTAGCTTCACATACAGTAGGGCAAAAAAGTATTTAGTCAGTCACCAATTGTGCAAGTTCTCCCACTTAAAGATGAGAGAGGCCTGTAATTGTCATCATAGGTATATCGCAACAAAGTTTAAAAAACAGGCATCTGGACTGGATTTTTCTCAAGTCGAAGACGTTTCGCCTTTAATC
>JANHZU010002380.1:52998-66696 GCA_032468055.1 Acrochordus granulatus | reverse complement strand
ACATCCCCTTGCCGACAAAGGTCCGCATAGTCAAGGCTATGGTTTTCCCAGTCGTAATGTATGGCTGTGAGAGTTGGCTGAGCATTGAAGAATTGATGCCTTCGAGCTGTGGTGCTGGAGAAGACTCTTGAGGGTCCCTTGGATGGCAAGGAGATCAAATTAGTCAGTCCTACAGGAAATCAACCCTGATTGCTCTTTGGAGGGACATCTTGAAGCTGAAGCTCAAGACCACATAATGCGCAGAGAGGACTTATTAGGAAGGACTGTGATGCTGGGAAGGATTGAAGAGAAGAGGAGAAGGGAGACAGCAGAGGATGAGATGGATAGATAGCATAGCCAGTGTGATGGGCGTGGGCTTGGGAAGACTCCAGGAGACAGTGCAGGACAGGGAGGCCTGGCGTAATGCAGTCCATGGGGTTGCAAAGAGTCAGATATGACTGCGTGACTGAACAACAACAACAAAGCTTCAATAGAAGTGGGAGGATTTTATTTGTTTAAGACCCAGTATTTATGGCCATTATCTCTTCCTCTCAACAAAAAAGCCCAGGGCAAACAGGAATAAAAGTAATATGTTGAAGCAGAATTTAAATAGTTCATAAAAATGGGACTTTATCTGAACAAAGTAAAATACTTTTTGATTCTGTTTGTGTAGAAAATTATATATTGCTACAAAAACTACACTGGTTGAAGAAAAGTATGTGTCTGGAAATGTTTTAATCCCTATTTAAAGCACAGGCCAAATTTCCTTTTCTATTATGTTATTTTCTGACTTAACGGTTTTCAACCACTAACATGAATACTACCACTGTTGGGTCTCCAAAATACTGCACTCTAAGTGAAATATAAAATGTGCAAAATTTACCATTATAGAGAACACCAGAATGTGTTTTTTTTTTGTTTCCATACCAATGCAGCCAATCTGGGGATGATCTTTTTAAATCAGCACAGTCCAAAAGAAAAACAGAATACTGTATTATCTTCCTTACAATATCTGTAAACATAAACATGTTTGATAGAAAGACAAGTGACACATATGGTGCAAAAGACTAAAAATCACTGTATTGACCTATTTTCTTTCTAAATGATGGAGGGAAGATAAAATTCATATAGACATCTAGTAGGGCAGATTAGCTTCTATTTATGTAAAAGGTAAAGGTTTCTCCTGCCAGTTGTTGCTAACTCTAGGAGGTGGTGCTCATCTCCAATTCACAGCACAAAACACTGTTACCTTTGCCACCAAAGATGGTACCTATTTATCTACTTGTATTTTTACATGTTATCCTGATCCAGATTGCTTTTCCCAAACTACATTGTTTCTCTTTGATTCTCTTGACTTCCAGGATTCATCTAGCTCTTTCAGCAGTTGATCCCAAGGCTTTATCATTGGGTTTACACTTTTGTCTACAGTACTATGAACTTTATTGGCCAATATTAGACCGTGTCCCTCTTTCTCAGACTAATCTGACTGTTTAGAAACAAATTAAATGATAATATAGACAGAAGGAAGATACATCTCTTTGAACAGCCTGGAAAGTAAAATAAGAATGAAATAAATGCAGAAAAATAGCTCCTTCACACCCTAGTGAAACATCAGAGGTTACTGGAAATTAAAATTTCAAGTCTAAATTGGAAACATCTAATAAAATGAACCTGGATAGCTAAATGTCTGGAGGTTGAGTCATGGCAACTGGACTTTTTTTCTTTTTGGTTCAAGATGTTTCTGAAGAATTGAAAAAGCTGCTTGGATAAGCAGCAAAACATCTTTAAAAAAAGAAGTTCAGTTGCCATGACTCAACCTCCAGACAGTTCTACCTGGATGACTGAGAATCTTCATCAGCTGGATAGCTAGATTTCAAAAGAAAATATGTATGAACAAACTTTAATTCAAATCAGATATCTATGTTAAATACCTTGAAAAGTATCTGGAAGTTTCAACTGGTACAAAATGCAATGGCGCAGGGAGTTATGTGTACTTTGAAACAGCACATATTATGCCACTATTCCACAAGCTACATTGATTACCAGTCTGCTTCCAGATCCAATTCAAGGTGCTAGACTTTTAAAACCCTTCATGGCATGCAGCCAGGTTATTTGAGGGATACCTCTCCCCAATTACATCTGCTTGTCCCACCACATCCAGTAAGAGAGGCATGCTATGGGTCCCTTCTCTTTAATATATGAACAAATCATATATTAAATGACTCCACATCAATTAAAAATTGCTGGATTTAACATTTAATGTATGAGCCAAGGAAATAAGTTTTTACTCTGAGATATCTAGGTTGTACTTAACCAAATAGAACTCTTTCTTCAAATGATCTTTTTCATATCAACACTGAAAGCTTGGAGCAAAATTAGCTTAATAAAAATTATTTTTAATTATACAAATTTAAAAGAGCAATTTAATTATGAAGAAAACCCCTGGCAAACATATTTCATTATAAAGATAGATACTGTTTTTAAAAAGTAAATGTGAAAATATATTTTACCTCCTACCTGAAAGGATTAAAAGCCTCTTTTACTATATATGGCCTTTCCCCATTCCTACACAGACATATATATAAACATTTAAAACAAATATAAGCAAAAAATTATTATGTCTGATTCTAGTTTTTCTTTCCACAGTTTTGTATATGTTTGTTTGGTTCTAAATCATGGCAATCTGATAAACTAATATTTAATGCAGTTCATTTTTATGAGGCTCCAAAAGACTAACATGTAGCTTTGAACACCATACAAGTTCTCTATCAATGCAAATAAGATGAAAGGCCTCAGTGACATAGTGGTTAAGATGCTGGCCTTGTCAGCCGGAATGTTGACAGCCTAAGTTCAAGACCCAAATGCCACATAACAGGGTGAACTGCCCCAGTTCCTGCCAACCTAGCAGTTCAAAAGCATGTAAAAATGCAAACAGATAAATAGGCACTACCTAATTCAATGGGTAAGGTAACAGTGTCCATGCACCTTGTCGTATATCATGCTGGCCACATGACCATGGAAGCATTTTTGGACAACACTAGCTCTTTGGCTATGAAATGGAGATAAGCATCTCCCCCTAGAGTCAGAAACAACTGAAAGGAGAAACCTTTACTTTTACCTTAATAAGCTGAGCTGGTAAACAAGAGAATTTTATTTGACTAATTGTTTCTTTGAATAATGGACCTTCCTTGAAGAAAAGAGTGTTTTTCAGTGTCCTTAAGAAGCTTACAATGAAAACATTAGATATAATGAACAAGCTGCCCACAAGGTATCTTTCCATCAGCAGAAATATTGTCTGATGTAAAGGTTGAATTGATCAATATTTGGAATATAAGAGAGTAGCTATATGGCAGCCATGGTGGCTGTATGACCTTTTGCCTTCACGGTGAAATAATATTTGAATGCTAGAGGTATTTTTGCAGTCATTAAAAAATACAGATAAAAAATGGTACAATTAAATGTACATCACGAAGTAATACATTCATTTTAAAATCTTTCATTTTAAGATGTGCCATATTGTATATGCTATCTAGTTAGATTTACTGTACTTTATTTCAGTATGTGCAAAAATTAAGTTTGATGTTTTTAATTAAAATAAATTGGAATATCTTGGTATTAAATATTTGAAAAAATACTAATTTAGGAGTAAAGTTGGTAACAGCTTACATTTTAGAACATTCATACATTAGAGGTTCTATTATGAACACAAGGCAAAAACCCTAAGTCTGATTAGACAGCTTCAGTCCCATTTATTTAGATCTCAAGCACTCAAAACAAGAATTTGCTAGAAACTGACAACATACCCATGAAACCAATGAAAAGCAATATAAGCAATTAAAATGTCAGATGGAAGACAAACACAAAAAGGACATTCAAAGGGTGTTGATATGCAAATGTTAGCTGCCTACAGCCAAGATGGGTGGATTAGAATGCTTGCTATTAAAAGTGAATATAGAAATAAACATATCAAACACCTGCTGGAACAATGGAAGCCAGTAGCACACTGTCAGGTCTATGTCTATAAAAAAATTGATGCAACTAAGAGAACTGTAGTGCTACACATCAAAAATGGTCTAAAATAAAATGTCAGGTATCTGAAATAAATAATCGTAGTATACAATCACTATAAATTAAAATTCTGAAAAGGAATGTTATTAAGCAATAGTATCTACTGATCGATGGAACTGAAATGAAATATTGGATTTGATGAATGTTTATGTTCCAATATTTTTTAGAACAATATTGACCAACCTCCTTGAGAATGGACCATCATTTGAAACCAAAATATGGGTGATGCTCCAAGGTATTTTGGGAAGAAGTGGTTTTATTGCTAGTTTATTGGGACAGAGTGACTGAAGCAAGGCTGAAAAAGCCTCTAGGCTTATTTGCCTCATTATGTGTTTCAGCTGAGGACTACAAGAGGAACTACAGACTTCAGCAGCTTAAACCAGCTGCAACATCCAAATCACTGACAGGACTGGACTTTGGAAGAGAGAAAAAGTCAGGAACATTGTGATCAGTCTCAGTAATACTTAATTTCACATACTTTATAAAATGTAACATGAACCTTTAAAAAAAGAAGTATGTGAGATACTGTTCAGGTATGGCTGCTGAAATCCATCTGAAAATGGCTATGACACTTCAAAAATGCATTGGAGCAGGACATGTAATAGAAATTATATGAAAAAGGGAAATGGAGTTTAGTTTGTGAAAAATTGCGAGAATCAAGCTTTCTTTCCTGGGGGCTGTGGGGAAATTAAAAATTGGAAGATAAATGTCTAAAACTGGGGGGAAATGCTTACCAAGCCAAGTATTTAGATTTGTATGAGGGTAGAGCTTCACGGAAAGATAAAAGAGTTGAGAAGTGAATACCTCTCTATTTTGATAGGAGAGGGCTGTAAAATTTAGACATAACTTTCTTGAAAGAATGTTGGCTATATTTACCTTTCTTCTCTTCCAACATGCAGCTATATGGAAACCCTGAATGCTTTCAAGGGCCTGATGCACTCTCACAATTCACTTCTTCATCAAACCCAGTTGAAAACAAATCATAGCATGTTAGGATATGAGAACAAAGCCTATATGTAGATACACAGTTATCAATGCATTAATGTAAAGCTATCAATGAAACCAATGAAGTCCAGATAATTAATTGCTTGTGTGTCCAGATAATTTAAAGTAAGCACCAAGGAGTACTAGCTGAAGTAACAGTACTATACATGCAAAAACACTGGTAACTGCTTCTACCATTTAAGTAGGTTGTGAGAAACAGATTTGCAATATAGTGGCAACTAAATCTATCTGTACAGAAATTCAAGTATAAGTAACACAGCAATAATTAAAAGAAAAATAGCAAATAGCTCAATTCCTGCTTAAGTGGCCACAGCTATAATAATCTAAAATGTGTGTTTCTTGCTGTAATGGGAGACACTACAGTATGTAAGCATTTATAATTGGGAGGACATTTGAGCAAATCATATTTAGTTAAGAGCTATAAAGTGAATAAAGTTATTTTTCTGGCTTCTGATTTGCCCAAATATTTAACCATGGAAGCTGAATTGTGGGAGATAACTTGATTCTCTAAATACTAAAGAAAGGCGTATGTAGCATAAATAAATAGCTTATCAGTAGTGGCTGAGGTTCTCCATCAATATTCACATCAGTTGACAGGAACTCCCATCCATAGCCCTGAGACTAATTATTTTGAAACCTAAGGGAAATGCAGTCTAAATAAGAGAGTGATCTGCAGTTAAGGATCAGTGAGCCAACTAATGATCAGTTAGGAGATCACTCTAGAATGTTAATCAAACAGACCTTAGACATGAAGCACTAGAGTCAAACCCTATGTACAATGAATGGAGGAAACTAAGGTATTTTCTTTGGCAACAACATTGGGAATTCTGGGATTACTTCAGTTATAATATCACATTTGCAAAACAAGCTAGTTTGATCTAGGGCATCCAAAAACACTTGGCAAAATTTTCCCTTGTACACTTCAAATTCCTACTTTTTTCTCCTTTCCTAAAACTCATGGAAACAAGGAAGAAAATAATTATCTTTAAAACTTACAGAAAATGATTTCCAGGTAAAATGCTAAATGTAGAATATAACATGACAGAAGAAAAATACTACATTTAAGCAATATGTATAATCCTTTAAGAAGTTTCTGCTGTAGTTTTATCTACTGCTCTATTCCAGTGTTCTTAAACACTGTTTTCCTCTCAGGACCCTTTCCCAAATTAAAAAATTATCAACAGTTATATATTAAAAATGAAAATTGATTCATTAGCTGCTGCTATCACTTTTCACAATTGTTTCATGGGATTTTAATATTATTTTTCAACATAGGCTGGCAAATAATTTTGATTTTGAGGGCTCCTGAGAGTCTTGGGAGAGCCTCAGGGGTCCTAGTGCCACACTCTAAGAAACTCTATTCTAACAAGGGGTCAAAACCCACAAAAAAACTCCAATGGTAATATCAACTATTATCTCAACATGCCCTATGTGTATTTTACCTAATGGATTTTCATAAGCATGCAGCAGAGCTGTGACTCTATTTATTTATATTTGTGCAAGTTTATGCTAGTCCAGATAGGTACCATTTTCTAGCCTACCTTACTTGGTTACAGAAATCTGGGCTACCACTATATGGTAACAAAGCAGAGATTTTTGTATATCCTAGGTACTATCTAATGTTTGTCTGGAAATTTGCAGCCCATATATGATAGCCCATATTTGCAGATTATTAAATCTTTAATCATTAACAGAAATAATGTGCAAAATTAATTTTCTTTCGTTGTTGGCACAAAAGATCTCAGTCTTTGTCTCCTCTTCCTTTCTGCTGTCTATGTAGGTGCCACTCACTTACTATGTTGTAATACAGTGGAATCTTGGATTGTGAGCATAATTCATTTTGGAAGAGTGCTCTTAATCCAAAATGCTTGTATACCAAAGTGAATTTTCCCATAGGAAATAATGTAAAGTTGGATGATCTGTTCCACAGACCCAAAAATATTCATATAAAAATCATGTTCAGTGGTATTTTATGTACAAATGATTGTCCCTAATATCTGACCAAATAATGATTATTAATACACAATATAAAATAGAAATAAAACAAATTAACCAGCACTTTGAGTTTGAAAAGAGTCCTGGCTGGAGAGAGGGAGAGGAGGAGGAAGGTTATTGCTTGGAAGTAGAATCTGTAACTTGAATCTTGAGCAACTTTCACTAACACTACTGGTTTCAAGTTATGCTTTTTTGGATTCAGTGTCCTCTTTTGACTCACGGGAATGTCTTTCAATCAAATTTAACAAGGAACCTATCCAATGATGCCTGCTTTTGCCTTCGTTTGAGGATTTTGTGGAAATGTGATTTTGCATTGTTGTTAAACAGATTCATCATTCACATTGCTACAGCCTTTTTCAGTTGGTGCTTTTCTACAAAATTTTGCACTGTTTCTCACATTTCGCACACCTCTCTAATCTCATTTGAAGTGAGGGATCCCTCTGACTGTTCTTCCTTCTCAGATGAGATCACCTCCACAACCTCTTGCTCAAGATGCAGATCCATCAGTTCATCCGTAATCAGTTCCTGGCTATGTTCCTCCACCAGCTCTTGAATGTCATAAAGTTTGAGATGACCTGCTGATCCATAGGCTGGAGTAGTGGAGTGGTGTTGGGAGGAAAGAACTTGACCTTGATAAACTTGAACTCCTCCAATAAGTCATCTTCAAGGCCTAGAGGATGGGCAGGAGCATTGTCCATAACTAGCAAGACTTTGAGTGGCAGATTCCTTTCCAAGAGATACTGCCTCACTGTAGGACCAAAGACTGTGTTGATCCATTCAACAAACATGATACAAGAGACCCATGCCTTGCTGTTGGACCTCCACATCACTGTTAACTGGCTCTTCTGCACCTTACACCTTACCTTGAAGGCACATGGGTTCTCACAATGATACACAAGCAGGGGCTTTATCTTCAAATCCCTGCTTGCATTAGCACAGAACAAGAAGGTGAGACAATCTTTTCATGGGCTTGTGACTGGGCATTGCCATCTCTTCTGCTGTGATGTAGGTCCTCTTCAGCATCTTTTTCCAGAAGAGATGCGTTTCATCGCAGTTAAAAACTTGCTGCAGCAGGTAACCATTGGAAATCAAAAGATTTCCAAACTCTGCAGCAAATGCCTCTGCTGCCTTAGCATCCAAGCTCGCTGCCTCTCAATGCCTCAGAACACTATGATGCCACTTCTCTTAAAATTATTGAATCATCCCTGGTTCGCCTTGAAATCTGCTGCTGCTTCTGTCGAAGTACCTGGCAACTTTGTTATAAGATTGACATACAGTGCCTTTGCCTTCTCGCAGATCATGTTCTCGGTCACAGCATCATCTGCTAATTGCTTCTCATTGAGCCACACGAGAAGCAACTTTTATACATCTTCCAAAACACGTGGCCATTGCTTTGTTATTCTCATTACTCCTTTCAATGCATCGAGCCCTTTTATGTCTTCTTTCTTTTTCAAAATGGTGCAAATCATTGACACGGACTTGCTATACATTTTTGAAAGGTCAGCCACGTGCACACCTCGTTTGTAACTCTCAATTTCCTTTACAAGGTCTGCTGTAATCTCCTCCTCCTTACCGCCTTCCTTTTTACACTTCTTCTTCATGGGACCTTACACACACACACATCACAATACACGTAAGCACATATAGTAATAGTGTAAAATGTATGTAATAGCATAAACAGAACTCTCAGGCAGATGCTGCCTGTACGAGAGATACAGTACTGCTGACTGAGGACGAGTAGTTCTGTGAGATTTCCTGTGCGAGGTAATTGTGTGATGCTAATCTTGTAAATTTTCACTCGTTAACCAAATTAAATTTTATTAAAAAATTTTGCTCGTCTTGTGGATCACTTGTTAACTGCGGTACTCACAATCCAAGATTCCATTGTACTTGCAAACATAAAGGCATCAGTCTTTAATAGGCAGGGTAATCAGTTCAATCTGAGTAATTATTTTATTCATTTATTTATTAAATTTGTATGCTGCCCATCTCACCCAACAGGTGACTCGAGGCGGCTTCTGGCAAATAAAACCACAAGATAAATACTGAAAATATTAAAATAATATTAACAATTAAGATTCACTACAAATCATTACAGATGGAAATCAAGGGAACAGGATGCACGTGAGGTGCAGGTAGAATATTGTTTCAGTCCATTAACCATCTCCAGTATGACACGCTCCCATTGGAGCCCCAGGCCAATCGGTAGAGCCAGGTTTTTAAACTCTTATGGAAGGCCAGCAGGATGGATATAGATCTCACCTCGGGTGATATGATATTCCAGAGGGCAGGACCCCATCAGCTGAAATTCCTTGACCAAGAGGATCCATAGCATGCCCCTTCTGCAGTGCAAGTGGGGCAGGCCAATCCCATTGGAGTGAGACAGTTCCTCAGGTAATTATAATTGCTGAAGCTGAAGTGTAAAAGTCATTTTATTTTATGATGATGTTACATAAGGAATAGAAAATAAAATATACCTAAAATTTTGAGTCTATAAAGAATTAGAGATAGTTTTGTTAAAAGTATGTTTCACTTCGTTCAGCTTCTCAGCAAAAGAAACAGTTTTGAGATTTGTTCATATACAAACATTTAAATATAAATTCTTAATTGCATAATTAGTTAAAAACATATTATCAATTAAGTACAATTATTTGATTAGAAGCCCTTGTTAGCATTCCTTCTTCAGCAAATTATTCGGAAAGGCATCATACTTGTATTATTCTCCATCTGGTAAAAGTGTCAGCTTTGAGCATTTTATGAAATAGGCTGTTGCCAATGATAGCTGATGCCAAAGAAACCAGTTAATCCCTCTCTGGTGACACTTAGAGCTTTCTGTTCCTACAACTCAATGTGGCTCTACATTAGTATTCTTATCACCTTTCAGAGAACTGCCTGGCCCTCTAGGCTGTGAAAAGTAAGGATGGCATGAAGGGACTTTTCGTTTGCTTCCCTTCTCTAGCCATAGAAGACTCTGGTCTAAATAATCCCAAGTTCACATTGGAGCACTCTTGTCTCTGTCCACTCAGGCACAGATGCTCTCAAAACTGGGTCATGACCTGACTCCTTCTTGACCTCCATCCAGTCCAATGGTTTAGCTGCAGGGCAAAAGAGACCTCCAATGTGGTTTGCTTGTTCTTAGTCAAAGATCCCAAGACCCACACTGAGCTGCACCCCCCCAGTCAAGGAAGAATGGTTTAGAAAGTGATGGCTGAAAAACAGGTGAGAGGCTAATTAGCTGGAATGTACTGGCATCCTTTATCATATTTTAATTGGATATATGAAGGCCCCATCAAAAAAGTCTGTTAGCATTCTTCTGGACTTTTTGCTCTTTTTGCTCCATTATCTACAATGTAGCTATCCACTTAAGACTCTTAAATAAGTATTTAATATGTAATGCAAGTATGTATGTATGGTATTCCAGACATTAAATTAAGCGGCGCGGAATGAGTGACGAGGTGAAGGCGACCCACGTTCCTGCCGGGGCAGAGCAGAAATGCAGAGATGCCCGGAAGCAACATCACACCGGCCAGCGGGGGGGGGGGATTAGTTTACACATAAAAAAATGTATAGATTGCTAACTTATGTAAGCCGCCAAGAATCTTCGGAAATTGGCAGCATAGAAATATGTGTATAAATAAATAAATTAAATGACAAAATTATATTCTTTGTACTGAAAGCTTACAAGGAAGGAGGAATGATTCAATACTCTATGCCTATATTTAAAGTTCTTGCAGACTTTAAACTGTGTGGTATCTTTGAAATGTTCCAGTCCCTTCTTTGGCACTAAGAAACTTAGAATATGATATGTTCTAAGAGAAGAGAATCTATATAGCTCAGGTTTAATTGTGGAGTTAACATTTTAGTGCTCTCTGAGCTTAATTGTTTGCTCACAGAATTTCTTTACCAACCAAGTAACGTTATCAATGTGAGTGAGTGTTGGATTTGCTCCCTCTTCATATACAAAAGTTCGTTCTGCCACTTTTGGTAGGGTGTGGTTTTCTTGGTAATTCCTTGATTAGAATATTGTTTATTGATTGATTAAGTGTTAATCCCTGTTTATCTGGGTGTTGGCTGCTATTCTGGACTTTTTGTTTCCTCAGCTTTTATATTCTCTTTTGAATAGTGGGTAAATATATTTATTTTTATGTGTTGATGGCTGATTAGTCTGTAAATCAATCTTCCAGGAATTTCCTAGCATTTTTTTAATAGTTGAAACTATGGTTGAGTCTGTATATGAGATTAAGGAGTTTTCATCCTGTCTTCTGACAGTTGTCGGTGTTCATGAATGCTCTCTGCTAGTCTTCTGCCTGTCTGCCCTCTATCATGGCTGTAATAATCTTTACATCGTATGTCATAAATAACTCTTGTTTTTTCTTCTTGCTTTCCTGAGTCTTTTGGATTACTTAAGATGTTTTGGAGGGCTTTAGCTGGTTTGTGTGCTATAATAATTCCATGTGATTGCAATAGTCTGTTGGTAGTTTCTGATAAGCTTTTAATGTATAGTAGTGTGTAAGTACAAACTCAGGAATGTAGAGGCATTTGTAAATTTTGAACAGAGCAACAGAAATAATTTGGACTCCTCCAAAAATTGTATTTCATATTTTTATCCTCTATTCTCACAAGAAAGAGAGAGGGTCTTTCTCGATACCCTTTAAAAAAACTGGGAAGTCAAAAACTGATCTACTTATTATCTGGATATCTACCAGCAAACCTTCTACTCACTGCTAGCATAACAGATGGCAACCTGGAAAATGTCACATTGGCAGATACACAATCTTGATTGTTGGTGAAAAAGTCCTTTTTTTTCTCCAGCAAGCACTGTAAACTATAATGTTTATCTCTGCTTTATATAATTTTTAGTGGATTAGCAGGACTTCTAATTTTCAATCATTTAACTACTGTTTGTGCTTTTTAGGTAACTAATATAGGGTGACCCAAAAAAACAGGAATTTTTGAAGTGCATATTGGCAGACATGAGCAAGTAGCAGCACTGCAAGACAGTGACCTTGAGCAAGTAATTTTAAAAAAATGAAAATTCCATCACTGTTTCTTAAATGGCATGTTTTAAGGTTTCAATTACTATAAATAAAATATTTTTCTTCCATCACTCTTGGTTTTATTGGATTGTTAAAAAGTTCCCGTTTTTTTGTGTCACCCAGTACATGTGAGGTTTCCGGAGATGTTCATCTTTATTAAGTCTAAGTCCTGCAGATGGCTTTAACTCTTGTTAAGCATGTAAGTCCTACGGATGACTAAAAACATGAATTTTGGGAGGGTGCCCAAGTGTGTAACTCACAAAGTCTAGCTAAATTATATCCGAGAATACTTTTATTCCCATCATTTTCAGAACGGATCATTAAGCAGCACACCTCGTTAGTGAATAGGGTTCCCCACCGGTTGGATATGTCAGGTAATACAATCCTGAGTATGTATTTATGGCAATCATTGAAATACCTCTTGCAAAAAATAAAGACCTATTTTTTAAGCGTGAGCTAGGAGTAAAAATGTTATAAGTGCTAACATGCATTTTTTAAAGCTTAATGTTGCTGTTAGCTGCCTTAATAAACTTTATATTCTCTCGTTTGGAGTGCTTTCAGAGAGGTTTCGTCACCGTGTCTAGCTGAAGGACAGACATCTTTCTTCCTTTTGTAGCTTTTATGCCTCTGATGATGAACCTGAGAAAAGGTTTGAAAGCTCAGGTAAATAAATTGCTTTCTTCTTCCCAGTGGTCAGTCTTTTGGGTTCTCATTTCTTCCTGTTTGAGATGTGGAATTTAGCATAACTATGAATTGATTGCTGTTTCTTCGCACTGTGCGATAGTCTCATTTTCCTATCTGAAATGATTTCAGAGGAAAGGGGTTTTTCTTTTCATCTTACGGGTTCGAAATTTTCCTCTTTTGCTTATTTGCTGGTTAGTATCAAGGAATTTTCTCTGATGAAGCTTATCTGGTGTCATAACTGGAGAATGAATGGCTCTGCTCTGGTGGGGGAGAAACCTCCATGGTAGTCTCCTTGAACAAATGGGCTGTCTGCAGATGAGGGGAGATCCAAGGTACCCCCCTCTTATCTCCCCACAGGCATTTCAAAATTGTATCTCTTTGTACCTCTTGAATGTATTGACCACAAAAACCACAAAGGCAAATGATGAGACACAAAGAGAAGAACTCCTCACATCACACAGTGCCTTTCTTACTTGGCCTCTTGCATGTCACAGGAGTTTTTGCGTAAGAGATAAGAGGGAGCGCCCTCTTTTGAAGATTTAAGTCTTCAGCCTCACCCATCACCAAGGATGGCAAGTACGTGGTTTGCCTACAGCGTATGTGTCAAAACTCAAGGCTCGTGGGCCACATCCGGCCCGGCGTGTAATTATATCCAGCCCGCGAGATCATTTTATATATTAATGGCCCAGTGATATGAAGCGCTGGTAACACAATAAACTCCATATCCCATAATGCAGCGCTTCAGCTGCCTTGCCGAACACTCCACTCCCCGCGTTAGTCTAGCTTATGGTGCTGCAAGTTATTGCAAAGCTAGCCCTTATGATGCCGAAAAGTTGATTCTGAAAACAGAGCCATTAAAAACCGATGGGAGGCTGAGGATATGTTTACTGACATTGCCGGTAAACCCGTGTGTCTCATTTGTGGAGCTAAT
>JANHZU010002380.1:40897-52898 GCA_032468055.1 Acrochordus granulatus | reverse complement strand
GTCCTCCCTGCGCATTATGTGGCCAAAGTACTTGAGCTTCAGCTTCAATATCTGTCCCTCTAAAGAGCAATCAGGTTCGATTTGCTGTAGGATTGACTGGTTTGATCTCCTTGCCGTCCAAGGGACCCTCAAGAGTCAGTACAACATTAATGTTAAACTGAAAAAAATGAAATTTAAAAGAAGCACACACTTATTTTTTATTTCCTCCAAACTAATCCTTACAACATTATTTTTAGATAAACTAAGGAACATGAGCCCAAGCTAGCACTGTTCTACATCCAATATCCCTGACAACATCTCCTTGCATATATCACACAGACTTGTTGACAGTGGAGTGGCCCATATTAAAATGCTTATCAGTGAGCCTGTTGAGCTTTACATTCATATGTTCAGTTCAGTATATAACGTGTGATGATTAGCTCTTTCCCTCTCCTACTTCTGCTGGTGACATACTGTACATGAAAAAGTGGCTTTAGCCTTACAGTGCAATTGTCTGCAACTAGAACCTTTTTGCATATGTTTTCATATGATTACAATTCTTCACTATCAAGATTTGAGTCTAGTTGAAAGCTCTCAAGGATAGATTTAGATTCCTTGCAGCAGGCAATTGAGTGTTTATTTTCCTTTGTTAGACCTTAAACAGATTTTCACAGATCAAACAGTTGGAAAGGAAAGGGTTTAACTCCCCTCCCCATACACATGGACGTCTTGAACAAGAACACTCTTCCACCCTCCCTGTTAAAGAAGAAAAAGAATCACACTTCAAAAATTATCTTCTGCAATACTTCTTTCAAATCTCTCCTCATTTTAAGAAAGCCGTTCATTTATTTGACATTTATATAATGTGTTGAAATCTTTTCATAACTGTTATCTATGAGCCATGTAATTCAGTTACACCTGACATGTTTAAAGTGGCTTTGAGCAGGGCTGTGATTCAACAGTTCTAAGCTTAATAAACTAATAGTCTGATTCCGTGTAAGTTCCTAAAATTAATCAATACATCAATGGCTGGACCAGAAATTCCAGTATCTGACATTAAAATATTCTCCCATTTCATTTTTTATTCATCTTAAAAGTCAGACTCATTGCTTTTTTAAAAAAAGTCATTAAATTAAACAATAATACACAGAGAGAAGCTAAGAAAATAAAATTAATTGTGCTGAGTAACATATAATTGATTTTGCATTTACCTAAACAAATCAAATTATTTATGTTTAAAATTGGGTAATTGTCTTAGATTGACTGAGACTATAAAAAGGAAGCAGATAAATTTAGAATACCTTGTCATAATTCCGTTCAAGACTTTGTCCAGTGTCAGAAATGCCTACTAGACATGGCAATGTGAACAATTCAAACTCAAGCCTGAGCTGAAAGGCAACTGGTAGACTGAGCAAAGCTGGAGTCCTAGCCAGTCACACCCTTTGGATATTTTTAAGAAGGGGTCTTGGAAATCATCCCCATTCTCTTAGATTGATTTGCAGTTACTGGTAACAGAAGAAATATGAGTTCTTCTAAACTGGATTCCCTTAAGTCAGCGAACCAGGAGGAGATCATAGTCCAACTCTTGTTTTTCCATCTAGCGTCGCCAATCTGATCTTAGCTTTTTTATTATTTTTTTCTTTTCTCTATCTTTGGAATGCTAAGGGCTCAGTTCTGCTTGAATCACATTTTGTTTCCTTTTGCTGAAGGGCTGTATTGAAAGGCTTATCTGCTTCTAGAGGATTTACAGGCAAGAAGGTGCTAATGGCAGTTTTATCTCTTTTCTGAAATGTGTTTGGAATGCCCAGCTGTCTGTAAGGTATTAAATTCTTAGAAGAAACATAGGTGAACATTTGAAGTGAATATGTTCATATTTACTTTGACATTTTGAACTGCATCATTTTTGTAAACTATGTTTGTTTCCCTTCTTTATTAATTCTTTACTGAGGATTGGTCGTTGTCTAGTTACAGTGGCACATGAGAAGAAGTGGACTGAATTAACTTTTCATTACCCAGACTAAAAGGCTGATACTGTTCTATTTTTTTTTTCTGGCTGTTAATATATCAGAGTAGAAGATATGGCTAAAAAGAGCTGTTGAGGCAGATTTTGGATGAAATTCATATATTAAATGAAAATACTGTATAGAGGCTAAAATGAAGTTTAGAGCAGAAATTTGCAAGCAATGTTTGAGAAAAATATATAAAAAATAGACCTATTTTTAGAGAAAAATAGAGGGGAACATTGAAAAAAATGGATTAAAAGTCAGAAGTAGAAAACTGTAAAATGAATCTGTTTGAGGTTAAACCCATGCAATTAAATACGGGAACGTTTGGTTTAAGAATTGAAGAAATAAAGTTGCCAGAGGAAAAGTTTGCATTTTTGACAAATATTGCTGGGTTTAGAGAAGGAAGGAATTTCTTTCATACAAGGAGGTTCCCCGGAACAAACAGTTAAATGTAAAGGTTGAATAATTAGTGGTTTAGATAGAATTGATAGAATGGATTTTA
Organism: Acrochordus granulatus; assembly: GCA_032468055.1. NCBI lineage: Eukaryota > Metazoa > Chordata > Lepidosauria > Squamata > Acrochordidae > Acrochordus > Acrochordus granulatus. The sequence goes on along the minus strand of JANHZU010002380.1, from coordinate 50,411 downwards.
TTTTGATAGGTGAAGGTTATTTGCTTGTGGATACTATAAATCAAAGGGGCGTGGTGGCACAAGTGGTTAAGAACTCGGCTTGCTGGCTGGAAGGTCGGTGGACTGGGATCACGACCCAGTGTTGCCACGCAGCAGGGTGAGCGCCTGCTATTCCGCCCCAGCTCCCGCCCACCTAGCAGTTCGAAAGTGCGCAAGCGTGAGTAGATAGATAGGTACTGCCCCTTCCGGCAGGAAGGTAACAGTGTCCGTGTGCCTAAGGCATCCAGTCATGCCAGCCACATGATCATGGAGCCATCCCAGGACGAACACTGGCTCTTCGGCTTAGAAACGGGGATGAGCACCACACCCTAGAGTTGGTCATGACTGGCAGGGTCTCCACCTTTTACTATAAATCAATCTGTAAGAAAATTTATTATAGAACAAACATTGCAAAAATGTTTTCAAGAGAATTTTGTAATGGTGGGTAAAGAAGTAGCTTTGTTGAGAAAAAATTTAATAAGACTTGTGAGGATGATTTGGGTGATATGTTTATCTGAATTTACTAAATCAATGATTAAGTATTGTTTTGATATGTGAGTTTTTAATGTGCTGTGGATTGTATATGAATATTCATTATGTCTTAGATACTGCCACTGAAGATTTTATTGTGCCTGATCCCATATGAGGCTTTCTACAGAAGAGATATGAGGAAGACTCAAATATGTTTATACTGATAATCCTCCTGAGAGAAGACAATTTAAAGAAGTTGCTATTTGATGAGAAGTCGCTCTAGAACTTTCTGCTGGTGAATTAGAATAAAGGAATCTCTGTGGATGAACTTAATGATTTTGGAATAAATTTATATGTTTAGATGAAATATTGTGTTGATTAAAATTTAGGATAATTAAAATATAGATATATAGTGATAGAAATAAATTGTTTATTATACTGTATAGCTTTTATATTGATTTGATTAGATTGAGGGAGGGAAACACATTATCTTTCCTTTTGTATTGACTTATGGATAGATTCAGTCAGTTGGGTTGGGAGTGATGAGGTTGTATTTTGGGGGGTGTCTGTATTTACTTCTCAAACTTTAGTATTGTCATTTGTTATATTCTTTTTTGCTATTGTTTTACTGTTTGGGTTTTTTGTAGCATTTTATTTTGTTGAAAAATAATAAAAATTAATAAAAAAGACTTTGTCCGGTGTCAATGTGATACCCTTGACATCAAAGCTTTTTCCTCTGCCCATTTCTCACCATGGCTGTACCAGCGTTATCAGGATAATTTGGCCTTTCAAACTATGGGCACTTAGGTTTTAGAAAGAGAAAAGTATCACTTATATTGATTACTGGCTTAGAGATAGGGGACATTTCAATTCAGGGACATTTCCATTGGCATTTCAAGGTTCCACAGCACAGGTAAGGAACCTGTGGCCCTCTGTATGCTGTAGATCATTAGTGTCCAGCAGTCTAGTCAGCATGACTAATCATTAGGGGTTCTAGGAAATATCATTAACATCTGGAGGACCACAAGTTCCCTGTCTTAGCCCACAGCATAGATATTTCACAACCAATATAATTCTGATTGACTTAGAACAAGAGTTGGCATCTTGCTGTCTTCCAGATGCTTTGTGCTTTAACTCCCATTAGATTTAATTCATAGGAAAGGATTATGGGGAGGTTAGGACTAGAAATCTAGAAGGAACCAAGTTGTTTGTTGCTAAAATAGTAATTGTTCAGTCCTTGTCTCCAAATGCTTCTCCCTCCTGAAATAAAGTGATGACGTTTACTTCATCCTTTAAAATGGGATCTTGGGGGGAAAGATCACTAGAACTTAAAAATGTCCACTTCCAACATTACTTAGACCCATAGATAGTTCACATAATAGATGGACTCACCATTATAGTGCAAACATTTAGTTATTATAAAAGATCCCTCTCAATTTTTTTACAGCAAAGCCTTGCTATTTATCTTATATAACATGGATACATCTCTAGTGAAATTTTATTTCACTGCACAGGTATTTAATTAGCAAGCTTAATCCTTCCACAGGTTTTGGTTGAAATACAGTATTTTAGCATGTACATAGCTGGATGTATTAGATGCCAATTATTTCAACAAAACTGTTTCTATTAGTGTTGTTAGTATCTTTGTCTGCACAGAGTGACTACACAATAGTGTCTTTGTGGAAAACTCAGCAGCAGCATTTACTCTTCTAAGGACTGTTTCCTGTGTGGGAGTTCTCCCAGTGCTTCAGAAAACATAATCCGAGTAAACAAAAATTAAAGAAAATTGAAGTATGAGGACTCCTTAATATTACTTGACTCTGGAGTTGAATGTAAACATTTGAAAAAGGATACTATGATTATTTAAATAAAAAAAATATTTTTTGTCTTATTTATTATACGATTGTATATTTTTATAGATATTTTAATGTAAACTTCCCAGAATCGCTTTTGCAAGTAGGATGGTAAAGAAATTTAATAAATACTTGTCTACCTTTACTAACTGCTTTTTTATGTTTGTTTGTTTTTTGTTTTCAACCTAATCAAGACCAAGATGTTAGTTATGAAAGAAAATAAACTTGCAAATTGAATAAATGGGAATTCTCATGGAATTGTAACCAATACGATTTGTATATTAAGAAAAGATTGTTTGAATTTTTGTAGCATACTTGAATTCCACTGTAGTCCATTAATGGGGCTAACTGTTTTATTTCATTATTCAACATTCATATAAAATAACAAGACTATGAATGAAACACCCAACCACTAATTTATGAGGAAGAGACATGCTATGGTAGATAGCATCTGTCCTGTGGCTAATCCAACCAAGGATCTCCATTTTAAAAGGATCAGGAAGTAGGTAGTTTGCATGAGCCCAGCCTGAATCTTTTACTGATTAGAGAGGAAATTTTGGTCTAAACAAACCAATAATTTGTAAAATAACTCCTTGTGTTTTAGATTTCATATCAGAAGCCTCGCTGTTGAACTCAGACAGTATTTCATTGGTTACAGAATTTTAGCATTTTGTTTTCCACCTAGTACCATAGAAACTCAACTTTCTATTGGCCTGGAGTAATGACTTAAGACAAATTTTCCTAGAAAAGAACCTGTACTAAAAACCATTAAGATACTCAAAAAGAGAAACATTTAGGAATGTGAATGATGCATCCACTAATAATAATAAATGGAATCCTTATATCAAAAATAATATATACACACGCACTTATATAATACCTTTTATGATTTGTGCCTCTTAAAGAATCCACTGAAGACTGGACACCATCAGCTTGAAAGAGGACAGGATGAAAATTAATGGAAAATAGAACTGAAAAAGGCATAGCTATCTAGCTTAAGCATGGAAGGATTCATACTAGCAGCTGCGATATTGTAACATGATAGAAGTCTGACTGAAGATTAAAATTGATTTATGCAGTCATTGTTTTTCTTAAAAAATTTATCAGTGATAAGAACAACTATAACTTCATTTTGTTTCACATTTACTTAGGCCCAATTCCAATTTTAACTCTTTCAAGGAGTTAAAAAGAAGATACATGGACAGACATTATCTTATCACATTTTAAAAGAAAACAAGTACAACTTCCAAAGATGAGGTAGATACTGCTTCCATATTTTATTCTGTTCATAGTTGAGTTTATATTTTAAAATCCAGTTCCCCATTTTATATTGAATATATGACACTTCCTGATTTTATATTCATGAAAATATGTTAAAGTTGCTTATCCAGGCCGCCAAGACTTGACTTATGCTCAGATGCTGCTTATAGATGAAGTACCTCTAGTCACAGCGCATGTAGCTAGGTTTTGTGCAGCAGCACAGATGATCCTTTGAACCTTGATGGGCCAATATCTCCCAGTTCATTCCCTGTAATTATAATTCATTAAAAATGTTAGACATCACTTTGTTGATAATGGTTTTAGATATTTTTGCCTTGCTGCAATTTTAGATGCTGTTTAATTTTAGTGCTCAGTTTATGATTGTATATATGCTCCATCTTGGATCTCATTCAATAGATGTCATTTTATAAATGTAATTTAACTCTTTTAAATTTTATTTTTATATTATCTATGTTGGTCTTTGACCATAATAATAAATTGAACTGCTAAAGTTGCTTCCTTTATCTTTAAATATCCATGAAAATGTTCTAAAGTTGTTCTCAGCAGTGTAACATTACTGAGTATTTTAAAAACAATATTGTTGTACTTCCATATATCTGTGATTAACCTTCTTTAGGGAAGGTTAACTTCTAAGGGATCAGTTAGCACAACTTTCTTTAGACTGTCAGTTCAATGAACAGATGTTCTGTAAGTCATATGCATTAACATTCCTCAAATGTAGTTGTATTATTTTTAATGGCATTAATTTAGTGTGGCTTTAAGAAGCAATAACTTCCATCCATTAAAATTCTAGCAATAAAATAGATTCATAAACAGACAAACAGGTATATGAATTCATGAATCATGGTGTTTTTTCAGCTGTACCAAAAATAACAATCCAAAGAAAATAAACAATGGGGGAAAATATCAGACTTGTTAGTGGATGAAAAACATGGTTTGTAAATTGTCATCCACCTTCTAAAAGAGTATTAATTCATGAATAAATTGCAATTAAAATCTGATGTAAAAGTCTTGTGCAATTTTTTCCAGACATTGAAAAAAAATTAAATATCACCAATCATTGTTAGAATAAAGTATTCCCTACTATCCAAGGCAATGTCCCTAGAAAAATTAACATGCCCTCTAACCATTAAGTCACAATATTTTAAAAAGTTGCCCTTGCTGCAGAAAATTGTTTTCTGGCCAATGAACACAATTTAAGGCCACTTCTGAAATAGCAGTTTCTTCAATGTCAGATATTGGCGTCCCCTGTGAATCTTGGAAGGCAATCAACAAGTCGAACTGATTCTTCATCTTGCCCGACCAAGACACACCCGGGCCGGAGCCCCTTTTCCCTGAGCGCAACAAACTGGTGTCACCTGTCGTCAATCATCCGCAGGATTGAGTCCGCCAAGGGCACACCGGCGACGACTGGGAGGAGTTGCTGCTCCACTACGCAGGTTGGAGGCTTGGAGGCTGTCCGGAAAAGGCCAAGGGGGTTTTGCACCACATACTCTCTTAAACCTCCCCCTGCCCCTCCTCCACGTCTGCCTAGGTTTGCAAAGTAGTTGCGGGATTTTTGGTTGTAGCCAAAATAGCAACTAAAGGTGGGCTCTGGATGCAGCGCTTTCAGAAGTCTTTCAAAGCTCTTTCAAAAGTAAACTTCAGCGAAACCATTGGAAATAGAGGTAGGTGCAAGCTTGGATGGCGGAGAAAAATCCAAAAATCAGAGGAAACTATCTCTGAATGGAAGTAAGGCTGAATAGCATCCATGTTGTTGAGATTCAGGATTCCATATTTTGTTCTGGGATTTAGTCTCCTCCCTGGAAACGCTGCTTATGCAAGTTTGTATCCTATGTGCAGCTCTCCCTTCTGAAAGAACCTGCCTTAGAAATGGTGTTAGAAAATGCCCGTGTAACAGTGTCTCTAACGCTTGGTTTGCAAAACTAGACAAGATTGTAACCTTGTGCCTGAACCTCAGAGACTTGTGGTGGGAGTATCCTCGTGTACTCTTATGATATTTTATCCTCGGGAACAGCACTACTTAACTCTTGGGTATTTCCTTGGTGTAAAGGTGGAAGCTAGAAATCTATCTGGAAAGTTAATTTACAAATCAAGGGGGCGTTCCATTCCTCACAGTTAGAAAGCCAGAACGAGAGGGGACTAGTTGACATATTGATAGAGGAGCACCAAGAAGTCTCAGGACTATAAGTTAAAATGGAAAGTCGAGGAAATATCCCGGAAGAAGACAAGACAAACACTTCTAGCCAAGGGACCTATAGGGGCTGATAATGTCCTCAGGTCGACTCGAAAGAGGCTTGAGCCGGGTGAGTTTTGGCTTCAAAGGAGTCTAAAGCGCATCCTATTTTACCATCCTTTTTTCCCCGCTCTTCTTCCATCACGAACACCATTCACACATAGGAGAGCCAGAGAAAGGGAAAACGAGAGTCATAGGTGTTGGACACCGCGTCACATATGAAAAGGCCTTTAATATTCCGGGCATGCACGGTCGCTCACTTGTTTTGAAGGAGCCACAAAACCCTTTAAGAACCAGCCTGGCAAGTTTGCCCTTTGGAACCTGCCTCAAGGGCGTCCGGCGCAGAACGCCCCCTGATCCCGGCAGAGGCGCAGAGACGAGAGTCCGGGAGTTTCCTGATCAAATCACGCTTCTCTTGACTCGATGAAGTCGGCCCCCCTCTGGGTGTTTCCTCAATGGGACACCACTTGAACTTGAGACGTGCCTGGCCTTCCGTGAATCGTCGGTGGATTTAACTGAACACAGCGCTCTCCCCACCCCAGACCATTCAAACCCCATCCCGTAATAGATTTCACCTGCTCCCTCTGGTTGTCCTGGCAGCTGGCGCTCCTTGGCTGTTGTGTTTGCGCAATGGACTATTCAAGAACGGGGCGAAAAAGAGTTCCGCGCAGTCCGCAATAGAGCTGGCGGGACAATGGAGGCACCTTGGCAATGAAGCCAGCGCACGAGGGGAACCACAGCCGCTGTGGAGGTTAAAGGGCCGAGCTCAGAGCTCGGCCAGCCAAACTCGAGAAGCGCTTCCTTGGTTCGGCTCCCCTGGCGGGCTGCGGCTTTTGCGGGAAAACTCCCCGTTGACCGATCGGAGCAGGCGAGGTGGGGGAGCACAAGGGGATCCATGCCGATGCCCTCAGAATGGGGAGAACTTCGTGGGGATCAGAGAAGCGAACTTGCGAGGGGTCGTTTCCTGATCGCCCGTAGAAAAAAAGCTGTCGCCCTTTAGGACATCATCAGTACCTGCTCCTTCCCTGCATTCTGTCCCTTTGTGGGGCTGCCCAGAATTTGATTCTGGCAGGCCAAGGAATAAACCACACTGAGAATTTCACACACTTTCCAGGAAAGAGTTAAAAGTAAATCTCTTTAAACTTCTGCCCGCGTGCTACTTTCTGTGATCCAGTATTAGATTCCGAGTGCAGGATAATTTTCCAAATTAAGGGCAGATACCTTGAGACAGTTGTAATTGTGATTTTCTGGAAGACAGCAAAATCAAAAGAAACCATCCCGTGTTAAGGATCACCAGGGTCTAACTGGTAGTGACCAATACTAGCTTCAGGCGATCGTGCAAATTAAAACGGGGGAGGGCCGAGCTGTTTTCCCAAGCGAGGCTGAAAAGCGAGTCCTCCCTTGTAAAAAAGGACCACCGAAGGCGAAAGCTGCCGCTTTGTTTTTTCTTGTCATGGAATCCGCCTTCTGGAAAATGTCGTTTTTACAATCGAAAGGAAAGGGATAAGGAAAAAAAAGGGAAACGGGAAGCCGCGACTTCCCTTCTGGTTGCTGACCGAAAACTCGAACCTTTTTCTCGCCCGTCCCCGCCGCCTGAAAGAAGGCAGCCATATGCTCCCATTTTCCGGACTGGATATTTCTTAGCAGGTATTCTGATGGAACCAACGAGAACCCCTCCGGAAAATTTCCGGAAAAAGTATTTGCAGCAATTTCACCACTGTCAAATTCTCCGATAAAGTTTGGAACCGGGCCCAGAGAGGCATCCCATTGAAGAAGGTGGAGGGCCTTGATTTGCACCTCAACTAAATGCCTTCCCAAGCATTGCGTGATCCTAGCTGCGTTGATCCAGAAACCCTAATCCTATCCTTGGAGGATTGGACAGAGGGCTGCTGCTGGAGGGTTGTTGTGCAATTGATGCAGAATTCTTGGTGATTCCAGAGCTGGGGAGGGAGCTCAAGAATTTTTCTTCTTGGTCCCCCCAAGTTTTCACACCCATTTTTGGCAAACAATTGGCTTTCGATCTGCCAAGGTAGAGGCTGGGGAGATGGGCAGGGGATGTAGGATTGAGTATTCCTGCTTTCCAATAAATCTCTGCCAAGGAAAATAATGGCACAAGTCCGACCTAGAGGATAGTGAGCTCTCCAAGCCTCCACTGAAGCACTTCAGCTTTCAATTTTGGCTTATTATTACTCTGAACAGGGGATCCACATGGCAAAGATGTCCCACAGATCCTAAAATGGACAATATAAAGCCAACAGGCTTTCAAAGGAAAGAGATCCTCTTTCGGCCTGCCCAGGAATCAGAGGCCTGAGATCCAACCAAAGGGAAGCATTTTCATGCTCAAGAGAGTGGTAGCACATTCCTTAAAATAAATCTCACCTGTCAAAAAGGCTTTCATCACCAAAACGCTGGCATGGTACTGCAGTCTACATTGAAAACTAGGTTCTGACATAAATAACTTGATGATTTCCCAACTCTCTGATGCTCTCTGAAAGTCTGCTTTCTCGTAAATTATTTCACAGAATTACTCCCAGATAAACTTCTGGCAAGTTTTGCAGCTAATGAGCCAAACTGAATGGTAATCATCTAAATGGTTATTGTGTATCTAAAAGACAGCATGTCTTTTCTAAGCTCCCAAGAGATTGCATCATCCCCCCATTTCAGGTAATTTCTGTAAAGTATTGTCTTTCACCCTAGATTGAATCTGGGGAACAGCTGATCTTAGGAGAGCTGTATGTCTGCCTTTATCTTAGCTTGAGACACTCCTGCAGGTGAACCATTTGTGAGAGTTAATTTGGAGGCAAAATGGGAATATTTGGCTCTTGAAACATGTAGCATTTATCATCCTAACACTGACCTGGCAAGATAAGGCCAACAGGATGCTCTTTCTCAAGGAAACTTTCTCAGGGATAAATTTCCAAGTGGTGCCAAAGTTTTGGGGCATAAACACATTAGTTTCCCAGTTCTAGAATGCTGGTCCCCCAAAAGTGGTGTGGCACTGAAATCAGAATGCCTTGAAGTGGATTTCATTTGTCTGAATTCTGCTTATCACTAATTGCCTCCTCAAATGTAGCCACTTACCAGTCCTCCTTGAGACGATAGAAAGCTTGTCCTCATTGTAGCTATATCCACACAATGATGGTTGGCTAAGACTAGAAGACTATAAATCCAAGTGGCAGTGTTGGCAAACATGGGCAAGGCATCACAGAGGTGTTATAAAGGCAGAAGTGAAACTCCGTGCAAACCCTAATCTGTCCTCAGTTCAGAATGGCAATGGGGAGGATGTTAGATGTCAAGGAAGCAGTTGTAATCAACCTTTCTTCTGACAAGCAATCTCTCTCCTCTTGCATTTGCTACCTTCCTATTCAAAGTCTGTGGGAATGGCAGTTCTCTTTCTCCACCTCCTCCTCCCCATCATCAAAACACAGATGAAAAAAAGGAACACTGGGAAATAAATTAGAATAAATCAGTTATATCAGTGGCAAAATCTCATAAATTTGGCCTCAGGGAATATAGTACATATGCTGAAAACCATTATCTAGCTTTAATGTTAACATTTGTTATAATGTTAACATTATGTATTTAATGTTAATTTTGTCATAAAGCACCTTTTTCCAACCTGGCAAACTCAGATAGATTGGGCTGTATTTTCCAT
>JANHZU010002380.1:24818-34822 GCA_032468055.1 Acrochordus granulatus | reverse complement strand
CTCTCTCTATCTCTCTTTCTTTCTTTCTTGCTTTCTTGGTGATATCGTAGGATCAGAGGTGGGGTTGAGCCTTCTTGATGCTGGTTGCACTGTTCAAATTTTCACTGCCACCTCTGTTTGGCTGTGTGGACAATCAGCTGGGAATCAGGAATGACACAGTGTCCGAGTTTTCAAAGGTATAGAAATGAGTTTTGTGGTGGCATTTCTTTTTGTGGAAAGGGATACCGACCAAATGAAACGAAGCAGTGATATCATAGACAAAAGTGCCAAGCCCCCTTCCATCGCAAAGACATTGACAACACAGGCTTAAGGATGGCTGGATCTGGAAGTGCCTTTGTCTTTACTTGGGCAGCCCCCCAAAACGAATCGCTGAGCCACCAAAGATAATCCATCTCCTCCCCCACTCCAAATTCCTATCTTCAGAATCATCCCCTTTTTAAGGATTTTGGCTTGAAAGAAGAGGTCAAGGGCCCAAAGCTCATTTCCTTGGCAGGCCTTAAGTGCTTTTCTTTGCGAGCAAGTGCAGTTAAGAAGAGGGAGGTGGAAAGTGACTTGTGCTCAGGCATCCTTGAAAGGATGCTTATCGGTGCCCTTCTCCCAGCCACAAGTCTGTAGTCCACTTTGGAATAAAGGCTGCCTTGAATCTCTTCTGGCTGTACCCAAAGAAATCTTCAACTTATGGTATTCCTCCTCACCCATTCCGATGGGAAAGGAGTTTCTTTTAAGCAAAATCCACTGATGTTAACAAACTGGCTTCTACAGGTATTTGATCCCAATTTAAGGTTGTTTTTATTTTTGGAAGTGCTGCTGCCAGTTGAGGTCCATACAATTCGCACCCCTACCCACCTCTCCCCAGCCTATAGCTCCAAGGGCTGATGTATAGATTACCTGGGGGGGAGCTGAAAAAGAAAGTCTATTTTCTACTCTTTCAGAATAGGAAACACATTGCTCAAAACTCAGGAGAGGTTGTGAGTATACCTGAATTTTGGCTATTTATACTATGATTTTGGCAGTTTCTGCAGTTATTTGTGTAACAATACAAAATCAATTTAAATTACTAATATAAGGGTCCAGTGAAGATTGGTATAAGACGCCAGTGAGTAAATGATCCGCAACTTGTTTTTGGCTTCCTTTCACTGGGGAAAACCCTATTGCTGCAAAATATCCATCCAAATTCCTGCAAATTATTACTATTGCTTCGTTGTTTCTCAATACAATGTAAGAATTATACTCTTAAAGAGTAGGTAGAATTAACTGGTGGATAATTCAATATGTTTGCCATCACTATTATCAAACAAAAAAGGAACTACAGCAAAGAGGTACAGATCTTGGCCAACTTCCCTCAAGCCAAATGCACGACTGAACAACAACAAATTGAAGGCTGCAAGTGGAGAGGGAAGTGGCAGAGCCGAGCATTTTCATCCACAGGTCTCTGATCCTCCTGAGAGTCCTTGCGCTGCCACTTCATCCCGATCCCAATGCTCGTCAAGTCTACCTGGGAGTAGCTGCCACGCAGCTCTCTTGGGTTAATTTGAGCAATCGCAGCCTCAGAGAAGGCACTGAGATTGATCCCACAGTAATTTAGACTGTGGCTTTAGCTTGCTAGCTCACATGTGAATAAAATTCCCCAAGCTGGGTTTGGTGTGTGTGTTAGAGCCCCTGATTCTTTTAAGCCTCATCTTTAAGGTCATTTGCGCTCTATTCTTTACAACACGCTCTATTGTACCCGCTAAGCCTGTGTTCCCTCAGGCATTATTCAGGAGGCACCAGCACGGAGTATAATAATCCAGACTTCTCTGGACTATTCCAGCGCCTGCCAGCGATATTTTTCTCAAGTCGTCCTGCACTCTTTCTACACCTAGGCCGAAATCCAGTCCCTGCCAGCCTTGGGAAAGCGAAGCCGGGTCGCCCAAGGTCAGCTGAAGTTCAAGTTCAGGGCTGGCCCGATGAATGGGGCAGTGGAGGGGAGGGCCAATGGGACCCCTCTTTCTCCCTTCCGCACCTGGGGGCCTGGAGGGAGGAAAGGGCAGCTTCCAATAGGCGGGCAGGAGGGACCAGGGCTTTGGCTCCTAGAGCGCTCTGGAGCAGAAAGCTGTCTCCGCTTGCTCAAGGCGGATTCTCGATCGTCCCACCAGCCGGCAGCCGAGGCTTTGGGAGAAGGATCTCTCTTTCGGCGTGCTGAGCTGGCCCTGATGGCTTCCCGGGCGGGAAGAGGAGACAAGTAGGTACGGCGCCAAGGCGACTCGCTCCCGACGGCCATCGTCACGAAGGCTTTTCCCGCTGAAGCATCCAGCCCGGAACAATAATTCCCGCTCAGCCCGCCTTTGGCGGGACGGGCACTGGAAAGCGCAGCGAAGAAGCCTTCGGAGGAGTGCGGGGCGGGCGAGCATTTTCGCCTCCCGTGAACCGGGCCAGCTTTGGAAGCCAGAGCCGAAGGCCCCAGCCAGCTTTAGTTACATAGACGCCGCCGCCGCCACCGCAACTACGAACCACAACTTCAGCGCAGCGCGCTCCAGTTCTGCCGGTCTCTGCCAAGGCAGTTTTCCCAGGCGGCGCGGATTCCCTTAGGGATCAGCGTCGTATGCTTATTATTTTAACAAAACTGGGAAAGGAAGAAGAGGCAGACGACCACCCTGATATTATTAAGAAAAGAAAATAAAGTTTTAACAGCCATTTAATTACTTCAGGGTTTCTGGATTGCGCACCAGAGAAAGAGTGAACACGAAGAAAGGGAGCCAGCACCTGAGAGCAGAGCGAATGAAACCTGATTCAGCGGGGGAATGAAGGTAAGGTGGCTACCCGAACAGGAGATCGTGTGCCTGCCTGTGTATAGGAGCGGGGGTTGTCTCGGGGCTTCTCTTTCTATGCAGAAAGATGGGTTTCCACCTTCACCTCCTAGAATCCAACCGACGATGAAATGTTTATGACGCAGAAGTCTCATCAGAGCTAAGTGGGCCTTTATTCTCAAACAAACCGGTCCGCCTAAGATTCCAAATCTGCCTCTTCTCTTCCTTACCATATCTGAAAGGGATCGTGTCGCAAGCAACCTGGAACGGAGAACCAAAAAAACCCAACGTTGCTTTTTTTTGCGAGGTTATTGGGCGGCGTGGAGAAGCTGTCACCACATGCCAGAAGCACGACTCCGTAGGGCTTACAAAAGGGAGGGGACTGCTTTCAGTGGTTGCTTTCAGTGTCCAGGTGGCTGGCAGTCGAAGGCTTTGGGCAAAGGCCAGGCATATGGAGATTTCAAGCTGTTGTGCCCGGTTCTACTCGATTCTTCAAAAGACACTTTTAAAAGGCTTACCTGAGTGAGGATTTCAAATTCAGATTCGGAGGAAGAAACGCATTCTGCTTCATCAAAGCCTAGCATGTAAGGGAAAGTGGATTTAAGATGTTCTTTAAAAGGTGAGAAAAGCACCTTTAAATTTCCATTCAAGTGGAACAGGAATTTATATTTCATACTAATAACTTGAAGATGGTTAAGATGCCCCAGCATAATCATTTATATACATTGTCAGTATTCTTCTTGATCTTTACAGCTAAATATGTGTTCTTTCAGTAAAATGCATGCATGTAATATATCCAGCAAGAATAAATGTTAATTTTCAATTAGTCAATAATATAAAATAATAACAGAAAAAAAGAAATGATTGTTGGAATTATGTAAGAAATCCTTGATTTTACTGAGATGTAGCAAGAACTTATGTCTGTCATTTAAAAATAAATAAATCAGCAGGCCAACATGCTGGCTTCATGAAACACTAATGATCATATAAAAATACAAAAAGCAAAATAGAAAACTCACCACTTCAAGAAGATGGAAGTATTCTTAGAGAGAATAAATACATGAACATTACATTTTTAAAAACCAAGATACTGGCAGTTCAGATATTACTAGTCTAGACTCTTCAGGAGTAAAAAACTAAAACAAATTACACATTACAATTAAAAGATATAAGCCATTGTTCAAACTTTGTGCACTTTTAACTCCAGTTCATTTCCAAAGGATGAGAAATGGAACCCTTGCTAAGTCCTCTGCTGAGCTGGCATTCAGACTGCTTAGTTAACCCAGAGGCCTTATCCAGGTTTTATGCAAGGCAACCCTATGTGTGTTTATTGAATAGTAAGACTCTCTGTGCTCATTGTGACTTACTTTTAGGTAAATGCATATACAGTTTCAGACTGCAGATCTGGGGAGTGGTTATACTATTTGAGCTTTTGAAATGTAAAATGAGTTTTAGAATTAAACAAGAAACTAGCAATATTTCTTGTGTATAATTTCTACACTTATGATTGATTTTATTTGCTTTCAAAAATGAACTTAATAGACAGCCTCACGCACTCTAACCAACATAGCAACACTTTTAATTTATTCGGATAAGATATATGTGGATTAAAAATATCATGGACTGCAGTTTCAACACATTTTATTATATTTCTGTATGCATTACTCTCAAAAAATCACAAGAAATGATGAAACCACATAAACCTTCAAATAAAAAAATTCTGAAACAGTTTATGCTCACAATTGTACATATTTATAGTTAAGAAACATTCTTTATAAATACTGTTTCCTCTGTAGCAAGTTAATACCATAATTTAATTACAAATGGATAAATATGGCAACAGGTATTTACACAAGGAAGGGTGTTATTACGAAAAAAATCCCTAACAGCACTACGTTTATTTTCCCCACCTCCACCCCCCACAAATTTCCAAACAGGAACTAGCAAATCGAACTTGCAAAAGCACTAAAACATCACATGTAAACCCAGCTAACAGAAAATACATTCACAAGCATTGGGAGGAGAGGGGAAATTAATCTAGGTCTTTCTGAAAACAACATGGAGACTTTGGCACTTTTTAAAAAATCTTTCAGATCTATATTTGAATGAAGTTTACAATCAAAGTTGCCTTTTTTCAAAGGAACACAATATTCAATACCACAATTACAGGAAAAAAACCATTTGCTTTCATGTTACTTCCCTTCTCCCCTTTAAAATTGGTGAATTCAAGAACGAGGAATCAGGAGGGGAGGGGAGGGGAAGGGAAGAATAGAGAAGAGAAGAGAAGAGAAGAGAAGAGAAGAGAAGAGAAGAGAAGAGAAGAGAAGAGAAGAGAATGCTCAGGAGACAGAAATTGCTCTGGGTGAGGAATTGATGATAAAGGAAAAGCAATCCATAGTTCACAAAGTGAACCGATTTCTATACAATAAGAAAAGGTTGATTACCACCTTGGATTCCTCAATATACATGGGGAGATGGACGAACTCTGATCTTTTGTTCCCAAGGCGCTTGGAGGCCCGAGGGAGGAATCTTTAGCAAATGGAATATTTGCAAGACTGTGGAAGCAGCGGCTGCTAGCGGGTGGGGAGAGCCCTTTGCTGCTTTGAAGCCTTTCTTTTTCTCCTTCTCCTCTTCTTATTTCTCCACCTCTTTTTTTTTAAAGTCCTCCTCCCTGGCTTCTCTCTCTCCTCCCCCCCTTGGAATGTTTCAAATTCAAACAAAAGGAGAAAAGAGAGAGAATGAGAGAGAAAGCAGAGAATCACAAAACGGACTCCACCTGCTTGGCTTTCCAGGATCTGAGAAGAGTGGCAGCAGTGCCAGGCATCCTCAGACGTACCACTCATTGAAATTGGAGGTGAGACTACTGTGGCTGCCCCCACCTCCACCGCCGCCCGAGCCACCCGTTCCACTGCCACTACCACTCCGATGAACTGCAGATACTGCCACCGCTGCTGCAGCTGCAGCAGCTGCTGCAGCTGCTGGAGACAAGTTGGAGGAAGCCGTGCTTTGGGTCTCTGTGCTGGGGGATACCAAACCTGGCGGAGTGGAGGACTCGTAGCCAGAGCTGGCAGCAGGCGAGGACTCAGAACCTTGTGGGGAAGATTCATGAACCTACAAGGCAAAGCAAAACTATTATTATTATGATTGATTGCACAGTCAGCCAGATGTCTAGATTGGATATGGCATTTTTATCCATCTATCCTTCCCAAGGACCTGGGATAAGCAGATGTTAATATTTGATGGTATTAAAAGTAATGTTCCAGGATGTAAGGTGTTCCAAGTAAAGTTGTCTTTTGCAACTGACTGATGGTGATTTTGTCAGTGTCAATTATATTCAAGTGGTCCCCTTATTACTATTAAAATATCAACAATAATAATTTTTCCATTATAAATAAAATGGAAATAAAGCTTCTTAAAACTAAGGCCCTGAGTCATCACCAAAGCCGTCCATTTAAAAAAGGGGATAATTTCACTCCTCCCAGACAGCCTAAAGAACCCCAGTTCTCTCCTGTGAAAAAAAAAGTAATATAAATGGTGACACTGAAATGCAGGGCTTGACAATTCAATTCAAAGGCTCCCTCTGCCCCAAGATGAAAGTCCTAATTCCAACGGGTCTGACTTCCCAGGAACCGAGGCTGCCTCCTTGACTGTCCCTGGGGCTGTTCCTCTCTGGTCCTTGCTCACCCTCTCTGGCCCTCCTAATCCCTTTCCCAGGCCAATGCCTCTCTGGTTACCTTCATGTGTTTTCTCAGAGAACTAGGGTGAGTGTAAGATTTGTCACACATTTTGCACAAGTAGGGTTTGTCTGAAGTGTGGACATGCATATGCTTCTTCCGGTCGCTGCTGTTGGCAAAGCGCCTGTCACAGCCTTCGAATTCACACTGGAAGGGTTTCTCACCTGCAAGGAGAAAGGATAGTAGTAAATTGCTGCAAAAAGAATCACTCCCCCCAGGCTGAATCTAGCTCACTTATTGAAAGAACCCTTTACCAAAAGAACCTATGTTCAGGAATAGAAAGACTTGTAGAGCTGAGTGATTACTGAGGAAGCAAAATATGACCAGCCTGAAGAAATATATTATTCAGTGATCAAATGCCATCATATTTCTAAACACCTTAATTTGAAAATCCTGAATACTTTCTCATGCTGAGAAGGGTAAATAAGGTAGTACACTGTAATGGGACTTACTTCACTAAAACATCACAGTCCAGGAATTTTAGAAAGTTCTTGGAACTGGTTTTATACTCAGATATAAACAGACTAAGATCACATGTGCACAAAGACAACTTGTGGCCATTGTCTCAAATCCTGAATTCCCCGTGAAAAGCAAGAGAAGACGGCCCCTGTATCTACTCTGCGATACAGCTTAGAAGCACAATTAGCTTCACAGGTCAATCCAGATTTAGTAAAATTAACCAAGCCTTGTTAAATAGTGCTAACAAATACTATGACCCAAGATCTAAAACAAAAAACTGCTGTATTTTTTCTTGCATTCATGGAAGAACATTGGAACTTACTCTTCAGAGATCTGCCTGGGATGGTGAATGACAATGGAAAGGGTGTGTGTGTGTAAAAGGAGTATGGAAGAAAATACGTGCAAAACCTTTGCCTAGCTTTTTCATCCTGCTGCCAGATTTTTGAGTAATTTGTAGGTGTGAGAATTTCAACACCACCACACGATCCTCTGCTCCCCTCCCGCTAAATCGGAGGTGGAAGAGACTCACAATTTCACAAGAAATTCCATTAGCACGTAAATTGTTCTTTAAGACAACCGCTCAGGGCCAAATAGCGGCCATCTCCCTGCAAATCAACGTCTCGGATTTGTTAAACCTCGTTAAAGCCTGTCTGGCACCTAAATCCGTTCTTAACACGTCAACAACATAACTAGAAAGGCCCAGCGAGATGTCTTCCTTTCTCTACCTTAATATCGATGTCCGGAAATCGCTCAAATATTTGAGTTTTTTTTAGGGCTGGGAAGAGAAGAGAAAAGACCAGGGAAATTGGGCGCAAATGTGACCGGGGGAAAACCCCCCTCAGAAACCGGCATTCTGGATTTCACTGCTTAGACTTAGCAGCAGAATTTCGGGTCCCTTTTGAACCTATTGATCTAAGTCAGAATGATTACGAACATAAAACTCTCTGTCGGTTATTGCATACTGCAAATCAGCTAGTGCAAAAACCTTTCGGCGGCTGAGATTGAGACTTTCAAAATGAGAAAATGTTATATCTCACCCTCTTGAAATAAAATGAAAAGCAGTGGTATTGCTGTGCGGAAGGAGGACGTTTTGTTCGAAAACAGCACTCATTTTAGGATGAAAAGCAAATCTACTTTCAGTGCCCTGCACTCTTTCTTACAGCCCTACATCTTATCCACTCTCCTGACACACAGAAGCTCATGAGCCTGTTTTAGTAACCTTTCAGACCTCTGTATATTTTCAGAAGCGAATCGGATGAATCTGAGTCAGCCTCGCCAGGGGTTGTACATTTATTTACAAGTAATCCTCGAAATTCGGATTTCCCTTTGTTGTTACGCTCAGAAATGACGGAGGGATTGGTTGCATCTTTGCCGCTTTGCATCCCATCTGCATTTCCAGTTCTAGCGTGGTCGGTCGGTGCTTCTTCCAAGGAAAATACCTGGCTCCTAACTAGATTCACGCTTGGTTTTACTCCTAGCAAGGCGCACGTGGACATTAACCGTATTCTTTTATTTTGCCAGTAATTAAAGGTTCATACTACTAAAAGAAAAAGGGATAAATAAAATAAGGGTTTAACCGAACGCCTTCCGTGTACACGGAGGAGCGAGGAAAGAAACCTCTCTGTTTGGGCTCGAGTTGGAAGGAAGCGATTTTTACGGACCTGCCCTCCCCGCGGCCAGCATCCACCCCGCTTTCTTTCGCCGCCCCCCGCCCCGCTTTCTTTCGCCGGCTCGTCTGTTCTGACTGACCTGTGTGTGTCCTTTTATGGATCTTGAGGTTCTCGGACCGGGCGAAGACCTTGCCACATCCGGGGAAGGGACAGGGAAAAGGCTTCTCGCCCGTGTGCACGCGGATGTGGTTGACCAGCTTGTACTTGGCCTTGAAGGGCTTCCCTTCGCGCGGACACTCCTCCCAAAAGCAGATATGGTTGCTCTGCTCAGGGCCCCCGACGTGCTCGACGGAGACGTGAGTGACTAGCTCGTGCATGGTGCTGAAAGTTTTATTGCAACTCTTTTTGGGGCTGCTGAGCTGCTCCGGGTCGATCCACTTGCAGATCAGCTCCTGCTTGATGCACTGCTGGCGCATGTAGCGGAAGAAGGCCCCGGGGTGGTGGTGGTGGTGGTGGTGGTGATGGGCGTGCGGGTGGGCGTGCGGGTGGTGCGCGTGGTGTGCCGCCATGTTCATGCCCATGTTCATATTCATGGGGCCGTATTGGCCATGCAGCTGGGCCGCCGAGTAAGGATCAGTTCGGGGGCTAGACACCTGCCGGTATTGATCCGACCGGCCGAAGACTTCACCGGGTAAGCCCAAGCGCATCTGCCCATTGAGCACGTTGGGTGAACCGGGGGCGCCATGCTGATCTCCGATGCCCGGGAAGAGCAGGTGGCTCTGCGCCTCCGCATGCGGGTGGTGGAGGCTGCCGGTAGCCGCCGCCGCTCCAAAGAGCCCGTGCTGGCCGCCGCCGCCCGCCGCCGGCTCCCCGAAGCCTCTGCTCCGAAACAAGAAGTCCCGCGGGGAGTTGAAAGGCGGCCCGGAGTAGGAGCCTACATGAGCGGCGTGAGGGTAGGCTGGCGCCTGCGAGCTGAAGGCCGAGCCTTGTCCCGGGGAGAGCTCGTGAGCCGCCGCCGCCGCCGCCGCGTTGAGCTTGAAGGCACCCAGGTGAGCCGCCGCCGCCGCCGCCGCCGAGTCCACGAAGCTGTTCTGCAGGCTCAGTTCGCGCTCTTGCATCTCCGCCGCCGACGGGGGCGGGTGCCGGGCGAACGTGCCCACTCCCAGCGCGGGGAACTGCGGCCCCGCATCCAACAGCATGCCGCTCGAACCCCCTCCAAGGTCCGGGGCTCTGGGCTGCCTCCGCCGCCGCCGCCGCCGGAGCGAAAGAAAGAACCGCGCTGCCTAGCCCAGTTCAGGCGCAGGCGGCAGCCCGGAGGGTATTAAAAGTGGCTGAGGTGGGGGCGGGCGGGCCGGCGGGCGGGAAGGGCAGCCCTAAAGGGACGAAGGCAAAGAGCAGTCCGGGGAGAGGAAGAA
>JANHZU010002380.1:3699-22859 GCA_032468055.1 Acrochordus granulatus | reverse complement strand
TTTTTGTCCACCTATCGAATCTTTCTCTATTGTATTTCAGCATATATTGGTTTCTAAACAGATTTTCGAAGGACGATTAATAAGGGAGTGGATAAATATTTAAAATATGTTGAATGGACGGGTAGATGTAACGTCATAAAATGATTATACTTCTGGACAAACGTCTTGTTTTTATAGTGCTTTATTTCGCCCCCGCCTCGCGCATACACACGCAGAAATTAATTATGAAATCAAAAAGTGTGATTTCCCCTTCTCTATCTAGAAGTAAACCCGGGCAGCGGTAGGTTCTTCACCCGGAACCGAGGCTCTTTCTTTGACAGGACTTTGAAGATGAACCGCTGCCTTTCAACGCTTCCCCGCCTCGTGAGAGCAAAGCGGGCGCCCCAACTCTTTCACTGGCTTTTCCTTCGCCTCCCGGGCCAGACTGGCTGCCCATCTCCTCTGCTTCTCTGGCCGGCTTGCGGGAGGAGGAGGAGGAGGAGGAGGGCGGAGAGGGCAACCCCAAGAGACGCGCCTCCTCGTTTATTGATATGGCCAGCCTGCACTGCGGAGGCTCGACTTTCGCTCCTTTCCGGAATCAGGAGCTTGAGCGACGGGCAGAAAAGCCGGGCCGGAGGAGGCGCCGGCGCCGGCAAAGCCAGCCCTGCCCCTTGCCGGTCCCGGCCTCTTCCAAGCCCCGGTATTCCGCGAACTTGACCGCAACATAGCATACAGGGGTAACTTGAGAGCCGCGGTCTGAACGCGTCCGCTCGAGGATTCATTCCACCCGGTTTAAGGGAAGTTATTGGGAGAACGGCGTCTTGCTGCCTCTGTTTTGGCCAGAAAAGGGGAGGGATTGTGCCCTCAATAGTTTTGAAGATAGCATCCTTCTTTCGTTCTTTCGTTCTTTTCTTCCTTCCTTCTCGCTGCTTAGCGGCCACTTTCCCTCGATTGTGCAGGACGGGTTGGGCAGCTGGATAAAATAGTTGTTTCCAGCAAGAAACTCCGTAGGCTCAATTCTTTTGCTTTTCTTCCAAACTTCGTTTCTTCTTTCTCTGCAGAGAGTTCAAAGTGACCACCAGCCTTCTTTTTCCAGCTCTCTCCTTCAGCTTTATTTATTTCCAAGCGATAGAACCTTCTCGTTCTCCCCCCCCACAACAATGTCACGGGGGTGACAAGGAAAGAGGCGTTGGAGAGAAAAAGCTCCTAGAAACAAGCTTGCCATCTCTTTCACGGGCCATTGGCCGAAGCGCAGCCTTCATAGTGCCGCTTTTACCAGGAGAGAAAACGACCAGCGGCCAAACTTCTTTGGAAAAATGAGGTCGAGGCATTGCTTGAGGGCTTGGTCTGTACCTCTCTGGGAGCCTCTTCAGGAGCAGTTCTTGGGAAAACACATCTCTGATTTGTAAGTTTAATTATTTTCCCATTTCTACTTTTTCCTTTTCCGGGCTGGGATGGTGGCAGGGTTTGCTATATTTTGTGGTCTTAGTATTTCCCATAACTGGCCATTTTGGGATATCTATTCCTTGCAAGTGACATCCAGAATCATTGAGAGAGAAGCCTGTGAGATCCATTTTGCCTCTCCAACTGGCTCTGCTGAAGCTCCTGCTTCCTTTGATGTGGAAGCAGATTTTCTTGACCCAGAGGATAGGCTTCTGCACGTAGACAAACATGTAGAAAACATATATACAAAGTATTGGGAATTCAACTTCTGTTTTGCTGTAAACCCTTTCCTAAGAAAGACTGCAACCTTTCCATGCTACACAATCCTGGGCAAGCTTCTTGGAAGGCCTTCCTGTTTTCAGTTAATTTACACACAGCTAGGCAAATGTGAGACTGCAGCCTTAACTAGAAATCTGTTCTAAGGTAGTATGTGGAATGTACTCTTAAAATAGTACGCTAGTCACAATCCAGCTAAAAAAGTGTCTTAAAACTGGTGCATGCTTGCTTGGGAATCAATCCCATGTTTTCAGCCCCCCCCCGCACTTCAATCAACATGACCTGACCGTTGTTATTACGCATGTTTGTTTCTTCATTGAAACCCAAACTTTAAAAAAATCTTTTTGGGCTGAAGATTTGAATGTGTCATATAATACCTTGAGTGCCGATGCTGGATTTATTTATTCCTCAAATTGGTAAGATTTGTTTCCAAATAAAGTGTTTGGGGTGTGCATGGTTTATGCAGTGTATTTGTTTTAAATTGCGTGGAAGAAGAATTTTGGGAAAGAGAAAACAGAGGACCAGTACAATCCCTCATTTTGTGGTAACCTTGTATTTCTAGATTATAAATTCAGTTTATAAAGTCAGAGCAGCCAGCTTCATCCCAAAATACTATGAGATGGTGGAGGACAGTACACACACAGAGAGAACCTTTTTCTTTCTTTAGATTTACTTGCCTGGGATTGTTGTCTATATAGCAGGCATTTATAAATTCAACAGCCTCATCAACAGGATATTCAGAAACTCAAAATCAACCTTTTCTAGGCCCTTCAACCTCTGAACTTTGAAGACCAGAAAAAGAGAAGATTCTATAGAGGGCAACGTCCTTCTGTAATCTACACTTTGAAGTTGCCATCATCACAACCACAATGCCCCCCCCCCCTTTTCTTTGGTCACCATTCTGATAGAAACCAAACAGCTAGGGGAGAATTTATTTCTTATCATGACAATCTCCTCCAAAGCTATGTAACTTTTAAAAGCCTGTGTTAAAAGCAACAACACACCCAGAATAACCAGTTGGTCAAAAAAGAAGCCATCCTCGTCTTTCTACCTGAATCCTAACAACATTTATCATTATTTACCCTTGGCCAGAAATGGTAGCCCCTCGGAGAACAGTGCCTTTGGGGAAGTAAGGAGGATAAGAGAGGGGCTCCTGCTGCCCAAGTGTTGAGCTGCTTAAAACTTAAGCTGTACCTATGTTTGTGTGTTAAATATTAGTAGGGAAACACACTTAACTTTGGTGAAATTCTGATCCAATGGATAAATCAGGTTATTTTTTAACAAAAATCATATTCTTTTATATAGATATAAATAATGAAATAATACCAAATACTTTCTTGGCATTTCTTGCCCTGCTTTTTCCACTTCTCCCCAGCTGTGGGGCTGGCCAGCTGTCCTTGTTCTGGAAGTGCAGAACAAGGTGGCAGCTCCAGGACACTTTTGCCTCCTTGTTACGGTTGGGGTCAAATCCTTCCTGCTGCCATTCATAAAGAACGGAAGCATCTGGGAACCATATTGCTTATACTCGGCAAGACGTCAAAGTATCCCTGCTTGATTTATCTCAGAACAATTTCTTCCAATTGTTGGATGCTGAAAATTAAGGGACAAAAAGAAAGATACACCTCTATCATCTCCAGAGACAACCACTTAATTTTGGTAGCATTTGCTCTCCTAAAATTAAAGTGTTCATTGACACACACAAAAGTGAGATAATACTCGAAGCAGAATAAATCTGGAATATAGAGGCAATCATTATAAATATTGATGTATTTTCTATATCCTTTTGAATATGACAATTTAATTTCAAATGGGTAAATTGTTCTTCAATTACCTAAAGTCTGTCTGGATTTAGGCGATAAATAAATCATATAAATATATAATAATCACAGACAGGAACCAGAGAGTGTTTATCCTGTAACCCCCTACATTTAACCACCCACTTTAATAGTTTCCACTATTAAAAAGATTTATATTATTCCTTTTAGCGGGGGGGTAATTATATAGCAGTTTGGTGCCTAATCTGAGAGGATGCAGCATACATAAATTTAACTTCCAACCTACAGTTTCATAAACATTTACCTAGGAGTCGTCTCACTGAACTCTAGATTTACTTTGGAGCAAGCACACAGACCTATTTCAAAATATTCTATAAAGTTTTAAAGTACTTTTCTGTACCTGCTGGTTCAGAATTAAACCCAGTTAAATTAGTTTTATTATAAAGTAATGATACCTAAAAGCCACTATATTTAGGAAACTTTTTCAGGACCTGATCCTTATTTTTGAAAATACAGAGATCTCAACCTCACCTAATGTATTCAAAGCCAAAGTGGGTTTCTGTATGTCATTGATTTTTCCATCTTTTTTGCAGCCCAACAAGGATTTTCACATTTCTGATCAGTACCCGGAAACAAGATTAGATCTAGGAGCAGGGAGAGAGTAATAATGAAACTAAATTTGTTATTTTCATTCCACATGTTAAAAATACTTGCTGGTGATATCTCTAAATACCATTTCATCACATAGATCTGTTTGTATGTGTGAGTTAGATCGTGTATCTCTCCCCCCAAGTGTCTGAAAAATAAAATAGAACTTGTATAGCACAATTTCATGTAGTTTATTTGGAAGTATTTTTAACGATTTGTTTATAGGACTTAATGTGCAAACAAATGTGCATGTAACTGAAGCCTCACAATTGATTCTTAAAAGTCTACTTAAGCATAAAATCTTTTTTGGGTTCCCTCACATGTAAATAAACATATCATTCCAAGTCTACTCCTGAAATTCCATGGTATGCAAACCTGTCAAACTAACAAGGGAGACTTTTGCTCACAGTCAATTGGTGATGGTCCTTTCAGGCTGCCATCCAATATATAGCCACATAACAGTAAACCCCGTTTTAACTCGAGGTGCTGATTACTTTGAGCAGACTCTCATAGAATTGCAATGCTAAGTGTGGTTTCTTGGGGTCGCTGCCTGCATTTGTGCTTGCTTTGCTCTGATAAATCTCTGCAGCTCTCTGCCAGCGGCATCTAACCTGCAAGATTATGCTAGATAACTCAAAAACATACACATTAGAATCTCAGTAAGAATGCCTGTGTGTGTTTGGGGTGATGGTGGAGACAAGTTCCTTTGTATAAGAGGAAGAAAAGAAAGGGGGGTTTCTTCAGCATAATTGATCCAGAATTGGGACAAAACATGGGAAGCTGCAGTATTTATCTGGGAAATCTATTTGCTTGGCATACTGATGATTACTTGGATACATCAGCGTCTGATTTTAAATTTGGCTCTTGTTGAGGAACTCACCTGGATATCCCAAGCTCTGAAGGGTAAAAAGGTCCCAAGGGCCTTATGGTAATGCATTTACTCTGTTGTTATTCCACAGAAGACCAAATAAAACTTATAAGATTTAACCCTTTCTCCCTTTTCCTCCAGCTGCACTGTAGGAATCTGCTGAATTAACCCGGCAGGGCTCTTGTTATGCTCTAGTTATTTTCACTGGCAGATTTTTTTTTTAATAAAGGCTGAGAGAAGAAGGGGCAAGATCAAGAACCAAACAATCCATGAAGCCAATGGGGCAAGATCCACACTAGGGATTTATAGTGTCTTCTAGCCATGGCTATAGCAGTGGAAAGCTTGTCTTCATTAGAGGTAGATGGATCACCATAGCAACGGCTGGGAGTTGCAGTAAAATCGCTCGGGTAGAAATGAGTTGGGACAGCTACTGAATTTACTGGTTTCATTGGGACAATGTGTGGGCCCTTTGAGAGGTGGGGAATTCTAGTTCTTCTGGAAGAGGAGATAGAGTGGGAGTATTAAGTTTACCAACAGACACTTGTGGAGGAATGGAGAGAAAACCTATCTCCCCCAAACTCCTTGAGTTGGAAGGAATTATATGAATTTCTTGAAAATTATCCCAGAGTCAGGGTAAGTCCTTAAAAATCGCAGCTGAACAGTTGTTCTCTTTACATGTACAGATCCACCTCCAACCTCTTCTGCTCAAATCCTATCTAATTTCCAAGTGTAGATTTGCGCAACGTGCTCAACCTGATAATTGATTTTTTTGTGGTCTGCATAAATAGTACATTGAACATAAAGCGACCGAGTGGGTGTGTTCACAGACCATGTCAAGCCACGGAAGGAAGGAAGGAAGGAAGGAAGGAAGGAAGGAAGGAAGGAAGGATTTTAACCTAAGTGAAAACTAACCCAACTTCACAAGTCATGCACATACAACCCCTAGCTTTTTATTGACTTCATTCAATGTGTTAGGCAAAGAAAGCCACAGTGTGTGTATGTGTGTGTTTGTATGTTCACGAGCGCCTGCGTGTGCCTGAAGAATGTGGTGTCTGTTCTGCTGGCAGGGCTTTTTTTAAAGATCTTGAGGAAAGCTGTTAATTGCTCTCTCGTTTTAATTATTCCCCAGAAGGCATTTTTCTCTATTCTAGAATATCGTCCCCACCTTCGGAATATCAATAACATGTGTGCACTAAAGACAACTACTTGCAAATGGGTTTTGAGATCATTATCATATATTTGCATAATGCCGCCTTCAAACAAATGCCTTAAACAGCAAGCAAACAAAAACACAAACTCTAGAGAGCTGATTTACGAAACGTGCCTTGGACTGAAATAGAAAGGGAAGAAAGGGAGATAAAAAAAAACAAATAAACAAGAAAGGAGACAGCAAAGAGATTCAAGAATTATTACAGTAATTGGTTTGAAGAAGATATTTTATTTGGTGTTGTAATTGGAAGAGCAGGTATTTCAGAATTAAAGTACAGGTAAACATGAGTGAATTTCTGCTTATTTCATCTGGTAGGTTCTGAATGGCCTACAGTACTAAAACATGCATTTATTCTCCCTGTACAATTTTGAAGAGGGAATCCTGATTAGATAGGCCTGCTTTTACAGACTAGTTGTTTAATAATAATGGTGTGATCCTTCCCCACTTCATTCAGAAGCATGCCCATTGCTCCCCACTCAGTGATTGCGAACAAGGGTCTATCTTGCTACTGATCAGAGAAGGTGCTTTCTTTAGTCTGCTAACAATCAGCGCCATTGGCATGGTAAGGATGATGATGACTGATCCTGCAGGATGGGATTTTCAGCCCTTGGACTGCCTGGCCCATGGCTGAATGTATAAGATGCGAAATCTCACATCCTCACGGCATATAAAACTTGTGTTGATGGAGTCAGGCCTCTTAAAAAATAACATGTATGCCCTGTCTGTCATTCAAAAGCACTTTTCCATTTATCTAGCCTGACCAAGAAGTTTATCTCTATGGTTCATACTGTCCCAAACCGAACGATCACTCTCAAGGTTATGATTCTCACCCATCCTTCCAACCTTGCATCGACTGTTTGAAGTTCCCCTTAACAAAGCAATAGGTCAGGGAGAGTTATTTGAATAAAGACACTCAAGATAGATAGCAAATCCAGATTACGCTGCTGCACTGAACACAAGGGTGAGCATGAAGGCTGGCTCAAGGCACCTGCACACATCTGCAGTACTGTTACTCACATCTGCTGCTGTGATTGGCCTGGATAGATGTGTGAAATGGTTTGATTTTGAGAATTTAGTTAAGATCCTGTCCTCCTTAAGCACCCAGCCTAACAGGAAGTCAGGATGGCAAAATTGTGAAAGAACCACTGAAAGGTATTTCTGTTCTGGAAAATTCAAAACTTAAACAGGCTTGCCAGGGAATAAGGCCTTTTGGATCTGGTGGGTTTTATTTGGAAAGGAAAGCAGATGATATTGTGACAGAGGATGCTTAATGGAAAGCACACGTGCAACTCACTGGGTGGCCAGATCCTACAGAAGCCTGTAATGTGTATCCAGGACTGCCCTGGGTGGCCCTTCCCTTATCGTGCGACCTATGGGCAAGTGAGAAAGTGGGGGTGGTTCGTGGTAGAAGGGGTCTCCTCCTTGCCTCTCTAGACTAAAAGCCCAAAGAAAGTCACTTTTATTGCGAGGAGAATTTAACTTGGCTTGGGATTTTTCTGCATTGCCTCCAACTGTTGCAAATTAAATGCAGATCCTTTGCCAAAAAAGTCAGCCTGCGCCGTCTAGTGTGGTGCGTTGAACCAAGTGCCAGCGTCCCTGCGGAGTCTTTGCGCGCGCTATTTAAGTTTGACGAGTAACTTTTCTAAAGTAAATGCTACTGCCTCTTTTTGAGGCTCGCTCCCGTTTCCCATGCCGTTTGGAAAAGAGGGAAGGCCACTTTCCTTCCTCTTCCGTTTCCAGAATTGCAATATTGTATCCCCCATTCCCAAGTTCTTAGAGAAGGTACCTTCCGTTCCCAATGCACAGAGGTTTGCTTTGTTATTCCTACAGGACCCTACCGGGAGGTAACTCACATTAATTTCATTAGAATATACAAATCTACAGAAATTAATGGATTTGCATCAATGTAAGAAAAAAAGAGAGACGGAGGAGGAGGAGCTTGAGTTTGGGTGCCCGCCATTCTCTCCTCTGCTTTTTTCTGACCAGAACTAGTATATTTCCCCGGTGTTTTGTGCCTGCTTCTCAAAACAGTGTGAGACAAATATTTTCTTAAAAGGACCTGACAAACTTTATGAGGAAGAAAAAGTCCTCCGAGACCGCGTTTTTCCCCAAACGGTTAAGGAAATGCCTTAAATAAACAAAAACGAAAGTTGGAAGGGGAAGAGACTACCAAGGTGCAAGAGAAAGAGCATTTGGACGTTCAGAAGCAATGATTTCACTTTCGCGGGATTAATTCAGACAGGCTTGTTTAAGGTAGAACGAATACAAAAACAGGGCTTTTTTTATTCGTAGGTTCGAGTGATGTGGGGAGAACTAAAGAGGCGGGAACTTCTCCTCTGAGACTCGAGCATTTAAATCGAAATTGTGGGAAACGAATTCTCTCTGCCCCAGCGACTACAGCAGTGAATGTTTTGCTTTTTCTAAAGAAGAGGACAGTGACGATTCTCCGCAGAGGCTCACCAGCCCTCTCGTTGCCTCCTATCTCCTGCAAAGAAGCAGCTTCTCTGGAGCCACGAGGCAGCCGTTAGGTGGGTCAGTGCCGGGGCCTTAATGAGACGTGTTGGAGAACAAACATCTTGCATATCCACGGGACCTTCCCAATGCCCGAGCAGAGGATCGCATCCTCAGCCTGTTCGCTCGGATAGGGCCGATTCGCTCAAGGATCGCAACCTCGGCGCAACGACTTTGACGGAGTTCCGTGAAGCTGAACCAGACAGTCTCCCCAGGGTGACTCGGTAGGGAAAGTTCCTCGAAATTGGGATCCTCCCTGGTTCTACGACGTTATCGCTGAAGTGCCAATGATGCAGCTATTAACGTGGATTATTATAACGACCATCATTCTCCACCAGCCTGTGGTCGCCTTGGCCAAGAAACAACCTGTTGAAAGCAGGAGCCTTTGGAGAGGCACCGCTCCCCAGAAGACCCCGAGCCGATCTGCTGGTTCAAGCGGGCAGGCGGAAGGTGGTCCGCCGGCTGCCTGGCTCAGCTGCAAACCGGATGCCTACAGATGGCAGGGAAGCCCCAGCTCCTCCCCACGCAACTGTGGACGAGAGTCAGCCGCCTCTCCCGCCCCCGCGGGCCGCTGTGTTTCTCCCAGGACGCTTCTGGCTGGACTCTCGCTCGGCGGCTCGGCACGAACTTCCCCCGTCTTCTCTGCCTCTCCCTCTTCTGCCGAGGGCAACTATTTCGGGGGAGGGAGGGAAGGAGGGAGGGGGAGAAGGAGCGCGAGCAAGTGCGAAAAAAGGGGAGGGCGAGAAGGCGCAGGCAGGAACGCGAGGGCGGTTCCCCGCTGAGCGCCCGGCCTGAATGGGAGCCAATCGCACTGCCCTGGCCTCTGCCAATCATCGGTCTCCCTCCAATCCTACCCGCGCACATTTCCAAACTCTGGTTCCCAACCGCGCCGCTCAAATGTGCCGAGCGCTCTGCCAATCGCTGGAGGCCAGAGCGGGGAGAGGATGGAAAGAGCAGCCGAGTTGGGAAGCGGAAGAGACAAAAGAAGTTAAAGAGCCGCTTAATCGCTCCATGTTTGGCAAGGCGGCGGCGCTGGTGACGGTGGCGGCGGCAGCGGCAGCGGGCAGGGGGAGGACGGCCTCAGCCCCCGCCGGGCCGGCCCGAGCCCGGGCTATCCCCGTGCGGCTCGATGGGCCACTGGGCAGCCGCGGCATGGAGCCCGCGCTGAGTTGCAAGAGGAGCCCCAGCC
Organism: Acrochordus granulatus; assembly: GCA_032468055.1. NCBI lineage: Eukaryota > Metazoa > Chordata > Lepidosauria > Squamata > Acrochordidae > Acrochordus > Acrochordus granulatus. Next base: position 12,960 of record JANHZU010002380.1, on the reverse strand, counting down.
TCCGCCTGGCCGATTCTCACGGCGGCGGCATCCATCCCTTGCACCCGGGGGACGTGAGCTCTTCGGACCCGGCTGCTACTGCCCCCTTTGGGCCCGAGCACGTGGCGGCGGCGGCGCTCAAGCTCAGCCCAGCCAGTCCCGAAGCGACTTTCGCCGCGGCCGCATCTTTGCAGTCTGCCGGGAGCGGAGTTGGCGCCAACGGCGCGCCTCCCGCCTTGGCTGGTCAGCCGTTCGCGGCAGCGGGCAGGGAGCTGGCACTGCGGCGGGAGCCGGGCGCGCGGGGGGAGCCGCCGCAGCTCCAGCAGCCCCCGGCGGCCGCCAGCTCGCCCATGTTCATCTCCTCGGCTGGCACCTACGGCGCTGGAGGGGACCCTCATGCCACTGTCTTTCCGGGCCTGCATGAGCACCCGGCCGGGACCCCCGGTGGGCACCATCCGCTCAACGGTCAGATGCGTTTGGGGCTGGCCGTAGCTGCCGCCGCGGCCGCGGCCGCCGAATTTTACGGGCGCATCGAGCCCTTCCGCCCTTCGCCTGCCGTCGCCTCTGGCTCCGAAGCGTCCTACGGCCCGGCACCGCACGGCTATCCGGTCAATTTGGCGGCGGCCGCGGCTGCCGCCGCCGCTCTGCAGCAGCAACACCACCACTCGTACCCGCCTGCACATGCGCATCACGCGTCGCCACCGCAGCCGCCGCCGCACCACGCGGGCGCCGCCGCCGCCTTCCTGCGTTACATGCGGCAGCCCATTAAGCAAGAACTGATCTGCAAGTGGCTCGAGGCCGAGGCAGGCGGCGGTACGCCACCCTGCTCCAAGACCTATAGCACCATGCACGAGTTGGTCAACCACGTCACGGTGGAGCACGTCGGGGGGCCTGAGCAGAGCAGCCACGTGTGTTTCTGGGAGGAGTGTCCCCGCCAAGGGAAGCCCTTCAAGGCCAAGTACAAGCTCATCAACCACATCCGCGTGCACACGGGCGAGAAGCCTTTTCCCTGTCCCTTCCCCGGATGCGGCAAGGTCTTCGCCCGGTCCGAGAACCTCAAGATCCACAAGCGGACTCATACAGGTGGGTGGCTCTTGTCCTCGTGGGCGCCTTTCCCGAGCTACGTCTCGCCATGCGAAGCTCGGGCTATTTTCTATCTCCCCACCTCCTCCTTTTCCGCCTTTCCTCTTTCCCTACATCCGTTCAGACATGTGACTTTTATCATGAATAAGTAATTTTTTGGGCGCGATCGCTTCACGCCGCCGCGAGCGAAAGTGTCTCTGATACATCTATATTATGTCGTACCTCCGCGTGCGTTGGAGGCGCGGTAAGCCACTTCAGTGCTCCAGCTGTGAGGCTTAGGAGGCTGGCGAAATTTCCAGTTCCACAACACTCTTCAACAGGCAAGGGAAGAGTTCCGAAGATGTCTGGAAAAGAAGCAAGTGCTTGGGGAAGTGAGAAAATCACAGGAGGCTCAAGGTACTCAAAGTGGGCAGGCTCTAAACTTTCTCTTTTCCACACCTTTTCTGAAATAAAATGTTGTTGGCTTTTTTCCACTTGTTCTATAGTGAAAAGAAAAAAATATGACACGTCTTTCATAAATTTGTGGAGCAATAAGATTTGCTTGGTGAGATTTTGTTTGTTGTGCTCAAAATTTAGGCATAATTCTTATTGTTCTGGAGTGTTTTGGAGCTGATTGATTGAAAGGGATGTACCTACCTATGTTGACTGAGGGAGAAATTTTATAACGATTTCCAAAAGTGGAGAAGAAACAGTGGAACGAGACACGAGTGGGCCTTTGGCTACGAAAGAGGGACGAGGCATTTCAATGGAGCTGGGTTTTATGGCGCTGTAACTTTTACAGCTTGGTTTTGATCTTCGACTCGCCTTTTGATTTTCCTTAAAAGGCAGTTGGGATTTATAGTGGCCTGTAGACAGATATTATCCACCGGAGACTTGTTATGGGGAAGGGGGGCAGGACAGGAGGGGACTTCACCTAATTGTTTTCGTGATTTATTGTGTGTTGTTGCAAAGAGAGAGTGAAGAGGACAAGGTGCAACGCGCTTTTCAGCCACCAAAGCAAATGCCCCCCGGCGGCCAGAGCGATCGATTTTCAGATGGCGAATCTGTCCGACCAAACCTATCTGGGCTTCATGCAGCTGCCTCCTATTCCTGCATAGACTTCTCAGAGCCCTGTAGGGAAAGGCTGGGGTGGGGGTGGGGATCGGCGTGTGTCCCGCAGGCCGAAGAATAAGTGATCCTGGCTCTCTTCGATCTTGTGTCGCTTCCACCGAATGATGGGATCTTTGGAGAAGCTCTCTTTGTTTCTCGTTTCCTTTCTTGCCGGGTGCTTGGCGGAGAGACGAGGTAAGTGGAAAAACAAGAGGGTCTAGCTGACCAACGTCTTCCCGCACGTAGGGACTGTTTCTAATGGAAAGAGTGCAAGGAGCCCCCTTCCCTTCAGCCGCCTCTGCTTCTTCGGTCTTGCCGCTCCAGGCGGCTGTCGCTAAGAGGCGAGGAATTTGGGGCAAGGCCGCCTGCCTTTAGGGGAGCCGGAATGGTGGGTCCCGTCCTCTGCTCGGTGTGGTCTAAGAGACGAAGGCCCGGAGGACAAGTGAATCTAAGACTGGCCGGCCTGGAAAACTCGCAGTTCAGCCAGCGGCGCGCTTTCTCTTCCGAACAGCCTTCCGAGCAGCTGGCGGCGATGGCCGGCCAGGATCCCGCTTGATGAGTCTCTTCCCTGCTCCGAGGGTCGCGTTTCTGCCTTCCCGCGCCGGGCTCAAAGAGAGGCAAGGCTGCGGGACAGGCGGAAGGAATTCGCGGCTGGCCAGAAGAGCCCCTTTTTGCTTCCTTACCCGGCTGCTGCTTCCGCAGAGGAGGAGTATAGCTCGCTTCCTTTGAAATCGGGAGAAAGCTACATTTTCCAGGGCGCAAGAAAAGGAAGACTCCGGTTGCGCGCCCGCCCCCTTCCTCCCGGAGATAAATGGCGGTGTCCTTTCCAAGAGAAAACTCGGCCTATTTCCGAGCCTCTGCAACCCGTGAACTCTCGGACGGCCCCGCCGAGGAGGGCACTTCGGGCCCACTTCCCATAACGACCGCAGAACGGAGCGAGAGCACCGCGGCGCTGTCGTGTCGCCTCCCTCGCCGTCATCCCTCCTCGGAATGGAAGCCAGAAATAAACACCAGGCCGGCGGAAGCTCCTTGCGTTGGGATATTTGATCTTTGCGACTAGGCTTTCTTTAAAACGCGGCCCTGTTCCCAAGCAGGATTAACTGAGACCCGTCTCGGACGTCCCAGGGTGAAAACCCACGACTGCGGGGGGGGAGGGAGAAATCTTCACGGAACTCCTCGTGGGAACGTGGTAGTTGCTGTGGGAGGATCTCGCCAAGACCCGTGTCTCCCGCGGGCGCCTCGTATTTCAGCGAAGGTTTAGGACTGGCCGGCCTGGACGCTGCCGAAATCCCTCGTGGGCTGGCGGCCCGGAAAGCTTCTACGCCTTCTAAGCTGTACAGTGATAATAGGAGAGTGGCATTATTGGGACAGGTAGGAAGGCGCCTATTTTATTTCCGCTTGCTCTTTTCTCCTTGGAACTAGGAGGCTGAGCTTGAACTAGGAAGCGTAGCTTGCATTTGGTCTATCAAGAAAATATTTGCCTTGGAAATTTCCCGAGGAATGTAGTGCAGGTGAGAACAGATGGTTGTGGTTTCCAGTAGAAAAAAGCCTGCAGTCTTAGCTGCATCCTTACCCAGCAAAAAGTCCCATTGAACGAGGTGGGACTTCCTTTTTGTGGCAAAGTCCAGCTTGTGGAAGATTCCACTTTGGCTATTGCTGATTGCAAGAATTCTATTTTATGGTCAACCAATAAAATAGTACAATGTTGCCCTTTTTTAAAAAACTATAATAGCCTTACCATCAAAAATGTTTAATCTTCCATAGCAGGATAATGAGGCTTTGTGGGAACTATTCAGTAAATTCAGTTTCATCAAGAGGCAGTTCTGCAAACTGTTTTGCTTTCTGACTTTAGAGTTTTGCTTTCTGTCTTTAGAAGAGAATTTCTGTTAGCACTATACTTCGAAACAGATGAAATTTAGAGCTGTGCTGGAGTAGACAGCCTAAGGTTGCACTTATTGTTAAACTACAATTAAGCCTACTGAAAGAGAGTTGCCATAGATCTCTGACATCACCCGCCCCCCTGGAGATGAGATATTTCTTGGGCAGTGGATCCCTTCCTTTTATTAGGATACTTGCTTTGCTCTTTGAGTGGATAGTTTCCCCATTCATTGACAAGCAGTAAAGCAAAGCATGACAGAAATTAATGGCCTCTTATTTGAGAATGTAGCTGTCCTGAGAGGTTAATGGCTTAAACAACCACAACAACCACAATTATATGTTTAAACAGCTGCTCCTGTTTATTATTGAAGGTTCCTCTTGAAAATTTCTGGAGGGGATTATGGCCAAATAAGTTTTTTCTGAAGATAAATCATTTTCCTGGATTACTTTACAAGCCCTTCCCTCCTTTAATCCCTCCTTTATAATTTTTAGCAAGAATGCAGAGCAGAGATAAGGAGCAGCTTTTCTATTGTCCTGGAAGTGTTTATTTGAAAATCGTGTTATATTGGGTTGCCATTTAGAAAATGTACCTTTGTGATGTGGATTGTGTTTTGGAGCAAATCTAAACCTTAGCACACTGGCTTTATTCTTGCAGTCACTCAGAGATGACAGTGATGATCCTGAAAAAGTCTGCACGTGGCAGCAGGTTGGGGTGGGGATGAGAAGGGATGAGGGGGAATTATATTCCATTTTTTATCTGTTTTACAAGCTGCTTTGCTAATCTTTGACTCTGCCATCTGAGTGTTTGGTTCGACAGGTAAATGCAAGCACATTGGCCTTCATCCTTTCTTTGCACAAGAAGATCTATGATAAATGTTTTTCTCTTTCAGGGGAGAAGCCCTTTAAATGCGAGTTTGATGGCTGTGACAGGAAGTTTGCCAATAGCAGTGACAGAAAGAAACACTCTCATGTCCACACCAGTGACAAGCCATATTTCTGCAAAGTCAGAGGCTGTGACAAGTCCTACACACACCCAAGCTCTTTGCGAAAGCACATGAAGATCCATTGCAAATCCCCACCACCTTCTCCTACCCCAGGATCTCATGGGTACCAACCAGTGGGGACACCCCTGGGTGCCCCTGTCTCCCCGCTTCAGGACTCAGGAAGGGGTCAGCCTGCCAACCTTTCTCCTCAGGTCACCAATCTCAATGAATGGTATGTTTGCCAGGCCAGTGGGGCAGCCAACCACTTCCATACCCCATCCAGTAATGCCACATCTTCTGAGGAGGAAGAGGAGGAGGAAGAGACTTACAGGAACTCTGAGACAAGAACTATTCATTAGACCTGGGAGGGAGATCTCTAGGACTCTAGAATGGCATATACATGTGCCATCTTGGTTAATGTGATCTATTTATTCACTAAATGAAACCCTATGGTGTTTGTATATGTAATTAATTTAAGTCATTGGACTTATCTCTTTTTATTTTATTAGAAAGATGAACCTTTTTTAACCAATTTGGATTTTAAGAATGACCCAACATACATCTCTTGTACACCTACCCACCCAATCTAAGGATAATAGGAAAGGTTCAATGTATAGCTTGATTTGCAGTTTACACACAGTCAGTTTGACAGTCCCATGCAAATGTTTTCCATAATAAAACTAGAAATGTGGCTTCTGAATGTAATATAAGTGAATGGTTGCTTTTGATGCCAGGTGAGCTTTTAAGCTTGCCCATCAAATTTTGAAAGATTTCTTCTACTATACATTTGTCATTTGTTAAATTGCCAACTGATTTTCTGAATTTAGTTCACTGTCTTTGAATTTTTTTAATTTCCTCAAGATCTCAAAATGGAGTGCACGAATATAATCCTTGAGTTGATGTTTGCATCGCACTAAAACCAATGTTAAAACTCTCACCATTCCTAGTTATAGATTGCTCTTTACAAGTTAATGCTAAGAATGCTTATATAGAAGATTGGGCCATTGTTTTAAATGGAGCTTATTTCCAGGTAAAGGTGGTTGAAGGAAGGAGTGAGTGTTACAATCCTAGTTAAATAAGATTTCACCAAAACCTGAGCTTTCTCTGTTGATTCCCTTATGCTAAATCTTTATATCTTCAGAAGTAAGCTGCATTGATTTTGGCTGGTCTTGGGACTTCAGTATATTTCCATATATTTCAGATTTTAATTTTACATATCTCAATTCTTGTAATAATTCTATTTTTTAAAAAAAAACTTTCCTGAGCTCTGATCTTGGGACTGGGGGAAAAATAAAATAGCTGCTGGTGTCAGTGTTAATGCTGCAATTATTTATTATTATTTTAGGAATTCAAGATATTCTGAAAGCAATTTTCTCACTGATTTCAGTGGTATTAATAAGGCATTATTTTAGCAGGACTTATTTATAAGTTCTCTTTTTTAATAATCCATCCCTGCATATTTCTAAAGTAAGATCATGAATCTAGATATACTTACTTGTAAACCAATTGAATCAGAGTATATTAGATTTATGACAGAGAAATGTTTGAAAATGGAACCCTGAATATATGGTTGGATCAAACCTCTTGTCAACATCCTCCTTTTGAAAGGGTTAATGATGCTGGAGTAATACATTATTTCAAGAAATAATATTTTTTATGTGACCCAGCTTTTAATCCTTGTTTATACAATGGTTTTATAAGTGATTTCATATTTTTCACCATCTGTAATAATATGCAATGATTCAGTGACCAAAGTAAATTGTCATAAATGGATAAAGAGAATTGGAGTGGGGGTAAAGTAAATTACCTATGGCCTAACTGCCATGCTATTCAAGGGAAAGGTCATGGAACAGTGACAAATTCTGATGTGGTTGGTGCAACATTTCAGATGCAAAATGCTGGTTCATCATAAACACCCTACAGATAATCTAAAGAGCACTAATTTATCCTCAGAGACCACTAAAGAACTGGATGCCTACCCATTCCCAGGGCTTGTAGAAATGAGTGGGAATTTTTTTATGTGCCTGTATTGTAATATGTAGTCTTGTCATTATTACAAATTGTACGTGGAAGTGATTTATTTTGTACAGCTGAATTAATTTATTTTTTTTAATTTTTAGATATCCTTCCTCCCCCATCCCTTTTTTCTTTTGGAAACGTACAGAACACACCAAAGAAGAATATTATAATTTTGGTGAAAATTGTCTATAATTCTATGGTTTGTTTTGGAGAAAAACTTCACCCTATTTTTCAAGTTACTTGAATGAATAATGTAATGTGAAAACAGGTCCTTTCTGCATGTCTCATGTGCTGTGTGTTGGTGATTCAATAGTTTGTAGAAATACTTGTTTTTAGTCCAGTGCATGGTGCTGTCCATCTGAAAATTTTTAAACGTCCTTATCATATTGTTATACAAATAAAAGAAAGGACGTTTTCATATCTATACCTATAAATATATAAAGGGAACTTGAATACAAACTACTTTTAAATTTACGTTTGTTCCTTTTCCATTTCTTTATTCAGAATGCATTCAGATAGTAAGAAAAATACTGTACAGTGAAATAGGGCATGGACTTTTACAAGGCAATTTATGTTTTGGCAATCTTTATTTTGAAAAAAATGCTTTGCTGATTTTAAATGAATTGTTTTAATTTATACATTTTATTTTCTTGCCCTTCCTTTGAAAAAAATTGCACTATCTATTATAAGCCTTCATGTTTTGTTTAACATGACAGTTAACATCTTTATAGGTACACGATTACTAGGAACAAGATACTTTGTTCCAATGAATTTCCTTCCAAATATCTGAGGTTATCATTGGGGCTACAGTATTTTTTCTCTATTGTGCCATGGTTTCTCAGTATTGTTTTTTATAACATGCAGTACCTCCTTCATATCTGTTAAGCTGGTCATACATAAGCAAGAAAAGTTAAAGTAAAATAAAAATATTCTTCTTATATCTCACATGTGTGTTTTATTGTTGGAAGAGAGATGAAGAGGAGAGATGGATAGTCTGAGCCACTGCTCAATATTTTTCCCATCTTGGATGAAAAAGTAAGGACAAATAAATAGGATTATTGCATTTCTAACTGATACTATTTTAATGTCTGCCATACATATGCAAGCACTTTGCTGCAATTTATTTTACTAACCTAACCTTTAATTTATTTTAATTAACCTAACCCAGATAGCGTTTTAAGCAAAGAATGAATGAAAAATCTGATATGAGCACTACATACCACTTGCTATTTAAAAATATTACAGTATATGTTCATATAATTATAGTTTGATCATAAATAATAGGAGATAACTTTATAGATTATTGAAGAAGAAGGAAGTTTTGGGACTTGCTAAAGGCATTATTTTAGAGAAGGCAAGGGACCAGCTAGAATCTACCTCTCCCTACAATTTGTGTTATACAAATGTGCTTCTCCTAATTTCTTTCCTAATTCTGTCTGGGCTGAATTTAATGCTGTGATTCTCAACCACTATTTCTCTGCGCTCCCCCAGGCGTGAACTGGCCGAATTTAAGAAGTTTGAAAGGGTGTTTTTGTTGTTTTTTTAAAGGGAGTGGGGGTGGAGAGAAGGTAAAGGTGGGGAAAAGATGCCTCTTACATGAGCTCTGCGTCTTGAGTGAGGGCGAGGCTGAGAGAAGGACTTGCCGAGTTTCTAGTGAAAAAGAGGGTAGGACAAAGTCGTTCCCCCATGAATCATTCATGGGAAATGTATCAAAGATGAAAGGTATCTGACAACGAGGAGGCTAAAACAAGTTTTCCCTTTCTTGTTTTCTGCTCTGGGACACCCCTCCCCCCTCCCGATCTATAGAGTTGAAAATGACTGTGGCTCGTCTTGTGCCACTTCAAAGTAGTTCGAGCCGGAGCGGAAGGCTCGGCACTTGGACAGTGTTCATGGTAGGTTAAGCTTTCTATGGCGATTGGCAAGCCATGCTTTTCCCATCTGAATATGGCTCAGACAAAAGCCACTTATTGACACGGAGTTGGCCATCTTCAAAGCCTTCCTCGCTTGTTGGCGGGGGAGAGGCGCTCGCTCGCTCGCACACAAACCGGCCTTTAAATCAGCCGCGATCCACTTTGTCTTAGGCCGGCGGGGGAGGGGAAGCGAAGTCATGGAGGAAGGGAGCTCCAGGCTCCAGGTTTTGTTTTCGTTTAGTGGGCCTTCCTTCCTTCCTTCCTTCCTTCCTTCCTTCCTTCCTTCCTTCCTTCCTTCCTTCCTTCCTTCCTTCCTTCCT
>JANHZU010002379.1:63221-82026 GCA_032468055.1 Acrochordus granulatus | reverse complement strand
TTCAGATGTTAGGGACAATCACTTCTACCTCAAATTCCGTTGAAAATGATTTTTTGGTGAATATTTTTGGGGGTGTGGAACAGATTATCCAACTTTCCATTCTTTCCTATGGGAAACTGCGTTTTTCTTTACGAGCATTTTGCGCTAAGAGCATTCTTCCAGAACGGATTAATCTCGTCTTGTGAGGCACCACTGTACTGCTTTTGAATGTCCAAAATCCTGTCTATTTCCTTAAACAGTAATTGAAAACTTATATTTAGATTTTTTTCAAGCTTGCCTTGCTTTTATGCTGCAACAAAACTCTTTAATAATTCCCTTAGAATTTAAATAACAATGTTCTGCACTATTGAACAGGTTCACTATTAAGCAGATTCAGTATATAGCAGCCTAACAGGTAACAATGAAATTGCACCCTTAATCTCATTCTGATCAACAGAGAGCTGCTTTGCACCAGTTTAAAATATTTATCTGCCTCAGCATGATTTTCTAGGGATGGAAGAATTTGTTGACTTCAACTTCTGTAATATTATAGCTTGTTTTTGTATGTTTGTACATACATTAAAAACCTCCAACGTATTTTCAAGTTTCCCTACCAATGTGCATTTTGGTAAAAAAATTCCGCTTAAGACCTACTGTATTTCTAACACATTCTGATGGAATTTTTTCTTCATGCTTCCATTTTTGTATGTATTTTTATGAAAGACTTGGATTAAAAATCTCAAAACTGAAAGCAATTGCTTTCCAAATCAAGAATTCAAAAAATGCTGGCTAGCTTACTAGTATGTTTCTGGGCATGATTCAAGATGTTGATTATGAACTACGAAGCTCTATGTAGCACACAACCTGGTTACAAGTGACTGTCTATATTCCATGAAATCACACTAGCCACTTCAATCTAACAAGTGTTGGTGTGCTCCACGTCCCTCCAATTAAACAATGACATCTGTCAGGATCTCAGAAGTCTGTCTTCTCTGTTGTGGTGCCTGCCATTTGCAATGAGATTCCTTCTGATATCTGTGTGGTCCCCATCCTGTTGTCAGCCTGGAAAGCCTTAAAGGCCTAACTGTTCTCCTAGGCTTTGGGTTAGGTTGGTTGGGCCCCTGCTAGATTATGTATGGTTGTGCCTAATCAGACTAACCACCAATTTTTATTTTTATAATTATTGTATTTCATTTTTATGTTTCATTGAACACTATTTTTATTGTACCCTGTCCAGAAGTAGTTGGTATCTAAATTAGCAAGACTTGAAGAACCACCCAGATAAAGTATAAATTATTACTTACTTTGGATATAAATTTTGCACCCAGCTGAGGAGACGGTAAATGTCCTCTTTGCTCAATTCAAACTCAGCAAACATCTCTGTCTGAGATGAGAAGCAATGGTGGTAGAACTTAGCATAAGTGTTGCACACCTGAAAATACTCAGGGTAATGTTGCTTAATATGCTGCACCACTGTGATCATGTCCGTTTTCATAGTTTTCCCCATATGCAAAAAACTGTTAGCAACGGTTGATAATTTATTGTTAACAAACAGAGGCTCTTTCATTCGTTCTTCTACAGATTGCTGAATAGTGTTCCTCCATTCCTCCTTCCACTTTCTGGACTGGGAATGCACAGATCTCTCCTCCTCCTCCACCTGGTTAATTATTGCTCTCACTGCATTATTCAGCAATTCTGGCTGTTTTGATGCTATCTGGATAGATGAATGTATGATGCTGAGAACTTCTTGTTTGAAAACTTCAAATAAATTCTCAATTTCAGTTTGATTGCCTTGTATTTCTTCTTCACTTCTGCTATCCAAATTGCTATTGGATTCTCTTTGCATGATAAAGAGTTGACTGGCTTCATAAAAATGTTGGTCCTTAATCAGTTTTCTGATTTGGTCAGCTGCAAAACAAAGCAGGAACACTGTGGTAGTCAATATCATATTATTAACAGATTACTAATTCATTCAAGTTATATTCCCCCAACTTCAAATTAAGTGTATTAAGAACAGTTTTGCAACAAAGTTTAAAAAACAGGCATCTGGACTGGATTTTTCTCAAGTCGAAGACGTTTCACCTTTAATCCAAAAGGCTTTCTCAATTAAGAACAGTTCATCATCTAAAATTGTGTGTGTGTTTTTTTTCCAAGGAGATAACAAATTTAGATTTGTCTCTGTAGCTACCCTACATTTGTTCTCCATGACTTCAATGATTACCATCTTAAAAAGGAGGAAAAGATTTTGAGTATATGGTGTTGGGATGAGTCTTGTCCTTTACAGCTGGGAGATTAAGGGATAATCTTCAACATGTTGATCCTCAGAAAGCAGTGAAAATGATATCTGAAGCACTGTATAGCTTCCTGAAGATTACTGCCCTTCTGGAATGGTTTGGAAGGCAGTCTGGCATCATAGAACTGTATTAAATTTTTCTGCCGCTGAACTCAAAAAGACTCTTGGCAGCTCACAATAAAATGTATACCACTGATGCAATGGCACATCATCAATCAACGACAGATTAATAATAGTGTCAGGCAAATTTCTTTGGCAAGGGAATTCCAAAAGCAGTTCCATCACAAAGACCCTCTATCTAGGAGCTATCCAGTAATCCTCAGTTGGAGAATCATGGATGAATCTTTTTTTCTAAAAAAAGATCTAGCAACTATTCAGGTTAGCCTTGAAGAATATCATGCTCTGCCTTCCTCTTTCCAACTCCAGCCCTATTATTTTTTAAAAAAAATGTATGCTGTGAAGAATTTATGTAATACATTTATGTGACTCTGTGAAGCTAACAATAAAAAAAAATAGAAAACAACATAAAATAGCAGTTGAGAACACTCAGAATATCCCATATTAAAATTTGCCATGAAATTAGCTCACCCATACTGTCAAGGCCCTGGCTGAATGGTAAAGCCAGGTTTTAAACCCATTGTGAAGGGCATGGGAGGGGGACAGGGGGATAATATTCAAGAGAGGATGATTTCAGGGTGGGATGATATTTCAGAGGACATGATCCAATTTGAAGTCATCCTATTTTTAAATGTTTCCAATGGAAGAATTACTTTAACATTGGTAGACACAAATACATTTCTGAAAGATAACAGCAGTTTGACCAAAGGCCACTTAATTACAAGATTTGGCCTTCCCTTTTATTTAAATATATTTAATAATATATTTAAATAAAAGATATTTAAACAATGGCCAACAAGTCATTTCTTTGGGATGAACATTGTAAGCAACCCAGAGTCACCTATGTGTGAATTGAGAAGTTATATAAATCTGTTTAGTAAATAAATAAATGAAATAAGTCCACATATCATGTATGTGATAATCAGGCTGAACCCTTGATTCTCCAATTCTATACAAAGCCCACCAACTGTTTCACATGCTATTTTCTTGCATGGTGACAAATTTGTTTTTTAAAAACAAGACTGAAATTTGGCTAAATCTTCTGAAATTTCAGCCAACTCAAAATTGAAATTTCATATTTCACCTTTTTTCATTTTTGAGACTCTATGGATGACACATATTGAGTGCTTGATGCCTAGAGATACTATACTGCCAACTCTTCTTGTAAATCTACAACAAACATACAGCAATAGGCTACCCTTCCATATGGTTATTCTGTACCTGTAACCTGTTGACAGTTTTCCTCCTGAGGTTTCCTTTCTTTGCTTTTCCCATCTTTGACAAAGAAATGGACAATTTTTTTTCTTAGTCCTTTTTTATGCTTTTCTTTAACATGATTTGTTCCAGTAATTTCCAAAGGTGACTGAAGAAAATCTTCAACCAGAGGAGTCTGCCTGTGGTTTTCAGTTCTCATGTGGTTTTTTGGATGAGCTTCTTCAGAGGATGATTCAAATGATACTGAATCAGGTTCTGATTCAGAAGATGTTGAAGGCTTAGCTGTCTTCTTGCTTTCAGTCTCTTTAGCAGGTTTTGGAGGACTGCTACAGAAAAAGGGCATTGATTTTAGCATCATCTTCTATAACCCTGCAAATATATTAAGAAATTATTAGGCTCTGTAATTTTAATTCAGAAAGTAAAAAGACAAGTGATACTACAGGCAATATAGAGTTAAAATATTCCCAACATACTATGACAATGTAACCCCATTAGTTGAGAAAGCAAGAATATTCTGAGGCTTAAATATACATTAATATTTAATGTAATGTTATGTGTTTGGATTCTATAGTATGTAACTGAGAAAAGTAGATAAAATACTATAACTTTATAAAATAACTTTTGTAATATGACTTAAAATACTGAACAGGTAGACTTTGGGTTATAACAGTTGAGTTAGATTTGAAAAGAAATAACCCAGATGAACATAATCTCTATTCAACTGCTTTAATACGTGTTTCATGGTTGTACGAATTTCTCCTGCCTATCTAAACTTCTGACTTTGGCATAAAATCTAATGGTCCTCATGGGGTTGGCCCTCCTGTGCTTGATCATGCATAATGACTCCAGGCTGCTCCCCTATTCACACAAGTTTCAGTCCTTGCTTCCCACACAAATTGGGACTGAAGTTGTCATCACTAAGAACTCAGGTGTAAAGAGTGATGTGTTGCTTAGCTACAGCAGTTCGAACAGTCAAAGTTAAACGAGGACCTCAAGTGACCATGACTTATGACTGGTATCCCACTGACTTTGCTTGTGGAGATCAGCAGGGAATGTCAGAAATCACAATCACATGACCATGGCTCATTGGGATGTTGTAATTACAAGCCAGGTGCCAAGCATCTGGATTGTAATCATGTGACTGTGGGGACGCTGCAACAGCCAGAACACCAAGGATCAGTCATAAATCCTCCTTGTTCAGTACTGTCATAAATTTGAATAATAGCAGAACCTGAGGATCACCTGTATATGAATGCTCTTAATAATAGGAAATGTTATACTGATTACAGGCAATGAATATTTTTGCTTCAAAAATCTATACAAATATTTAGTCATTAGAGATCTTCTTTGCTTCCCCACCTGAAATCATATTTGTGAGAAAGGAGGACAGTAAAGCACATCATTCATTGATCACTGGTGTAGTTACAAGGGTCCAAAAGGCTCTTTTGGGGATCTAGTACAAGCAAGCCTTTCTTCTCTATTTCTGGGAAAGTAAGTCTGCAGTTTGTAATCTTTGCAAAAACTGCTTGTGGAATCTCTTTATATTCTACAATTCTGGGAGTTGAGATTCACACACCTTAAAAGTTGTCAAGGTTGAGAAACACTGTTTTATCTTAAACTGATACAGACTTTTGAGGTAGCCCCAACAGGTTTGCTATACAATGGCTAGTAATGTTATACCAGTTCCAGCACCCTACAGCAGTGTCAGATTTCAGTTACTTCAATCTCTATCCAATACTGAAAAGTATAGGATTTATAGTCTGACACATCTGGAAGGAAGTCTGGCTTATCATGAAATTAAAAATTATTGCTAGTGCAATTGAGGAAAGCAGATAAAAGTTTTTTTCAGAAATTGTACAATCCTGTTACTGAAAACTAAAAACACCTCTGTTGTTTTTATAATAATAAAATAGAAAAATAAAAATATTTTTATTTTACCTAATAACAAAATTTCTTTGGCTGATACATAAGTATCAATGTCTGTGAAGACTCTTCTTAAGTATCAATGTTATTTTTTTTATCAGTGACATGTTTTAATGCAAATCACTTTCATTCTTTTCTTTTTAAATACTCATGACAAATTGTTTGCACTGAAGTCATAGACAAATAGGTATTTGTATCTATAGTTTACTGTTTGGCCTAGAGATTATACTTAGCTTCCAAGGCATGCAAGTGAATAACTGATACTATATAAAAGTTTAGTGGCACATAAGAATTATGGATGGAGCTTGGGATCATTATATGTACAAAGATAATATGCACTTATTTAACTAAATAATTTTTAGCAAGCATTTGTATTCTTTCAGGCAACTCACAAGTTACAGAAAAATGTATTAGCTATATCATAATAAGCAATTCAAATTTTAGAAAAAGCTCCCTAATTCAAAGAACATTTCAACAGTGGAATCAATTACCCAGAAATAGTGAGGGACTCCCATTCACAAGAAGTGTTTGATATCCCTCAAGCTCAATATCCATCTCTCTGCTGGATTTCTGCACTGAGCAGAAGGTTAGATTTAGTAGAGTTTAAGTGTCCTTTCCAATTCTAGGATTCTGTAATTCAAATATTAAATATGGAGCATGGGGCAACACAGTCCATCAGAAAGAGGTCTGCTATCTTCCTTGCTCAGTCTTTTTTCTCCTGTTCTGATCATCAGGTTTCCCTAATCTTGGGTTCTCCAGATATATTGGATTGTACATGTCCTCCAGTTCAATCCATCTGGAGGACACCAGGTTGGAGATGGTTACATCAGTTATTTCTTCATTAATAATTTATCTTTCTGCTGTTTTTACCCTTCTGTAGTTGAAATTTGGATTTTAAGTATGAAAGGCTTACTAAAGCCTTACTTTAAGGCTGAATCTATGTTATGTTTCAGTTTTTGTTACTCTTTATGGGGAAGCTGTTGGTGCCTCATAAATCATAATATTGAAATTAAGATTTAATAATAAAAAGGGGCATGGCTTCTATTCTGGAAGCATCAGTTTTTAAATGGCAGCAAATAGTTTGCTACTTCATTTGCTTTCAATATATTTGTACTGCCTTCTTGCCGCCGGGGCCAAAACAACTTGGCAATTTGAGGTACAGTACTTTCCATCTCAGCAATATATCTTGGGTTAACCGTAAATAAATGTAATGAAAGCAGATGATTCATATTAAGAATATGATCTGCTAAGAAAAGACTTTTGCAGGTGACAGTAACTAATTCTAGTGAATATACAGTACATTCACTATAGCTACCGCCTACATGAACAGTAGCAATGTAGAGTAACACTTCTTGTTTTTCAGCTATTTATTTTTCTTGTGATAGGAAAGACAGAAATATTGACAGTAGAGTCTCTCAAGGGAGGAATACATTCATAATCTAACTCTAATTACATCTTAGAAACAACGGCTGTATAATTTTCCAAATTTAAAATGCTATCTAAGATTTATGGGGAAAGTGCAGATGTGAAATGCTTCCTTTCCAAAACTATACTCCAGGATATCTATAAAAGCAGACTTAAAAAATGTAATGTGACATTTACTGCACTTAGATACTTATAAAGGTTTGTGCATTATTCTTTAAAACGAAGTGGCTAAACCATGGTAGGCAACATGGCACCCTGTTTTGGACTAATGTGTACCATTCCTTGCTATCGATTACGCTAATTGGAACTGATTGTAGCTGAAGTCTAAAACATCTGAGAGCATCATGCTTTATATCAAAAGCCATTATGATTAAACATTGGATTTAAAATCTATCCTAATGAACTGAATTGCATCATATCTATTTTTTTATAAATAATGTCAAACATACCTAATATTCCCTCCTTGTTGGAGAACAAGTGTCCAGGGCTCAAGCAGGAAAGCAGTCTGGAATCATTATGTAAACATTAGAGGGCCTCCCTCCCCCCAAATGCCTTTTATCTAGTCTTTCCAGGCAAAAGCTGCCATTCTGGGAGATTGCTGTATTACAGGTATAGAACAATAAAAAAGCTAGTTTTAACTCTACATGTGTAGGTCTGCTTGTTTGTGCCTGACATTCCTCCTATTTTCCCACAACCACCACCCTGTGAAGTGGGTTGGGCTGAAAGAGTGACTGGCTCAAAATCACCCAGCTAGCTTTCATGCCTAAGGTAGGACTGGAACTCATAGTCCCCCAGTTTCTAGTCTGGTGTCTTAACCACTGGATCAAACTGACTCCCTACTGAAGGATTTCAGCTCCATGCAAGCAGGCATGAAGGGCTTCAGCTCTGTGCAAGTCTCTTGTCTGCCAGTAGCAGATTGCAACCTTCCTGCTGGCTTCCCCACTGCCCTTCTAAGGGAGGGGTACAAATGGCAATCACATGATTGCAGAGGGCTTGGAAACAAGTCATAAGTTCGTCAAGCACCCCGATCACATGACTGCAAGGATTGGTGCAATGCTTTGAGATGGTCATAAATGTTTTACAGGCCATAAAGCACCCTTTGAGGCCATCATTAATTTGAACCATCATTAAATGAACGGTCATGAGTCAAGGATTACTTATATAAAAATTTAATCAGGATTAAATAAAGATCAGTTGACAATTTAAGCATCAGAAATGTTTCAAATCAGTTTTATTAATCTTGTTTTAAAATTTAAAACGGTTACAGGCTTGGTCATAAACCTCGCAAAAAGAAAAAGGAGGGAAATTCAAGAAAATAAAAAAATTATAGTAGAATAACAACATTACTTGAGCACATTCCAATCAAAGATAAATACTTTGATAAACCACTTATTTCAGTTAAACTAGTTTTATTCTGCAGTTTTGAATATTTTTCATCAAACCAGATAAATGGGATTGCATGAAACATCAGCAGCTACATAATGCTGAGCCTGTACTGTTGGGTTTTGATTATGAATATGATGCAATTCTAGACAAAAATGAAAGTTAAATTTACATTTTACCCTATTTCAGAAAAAAAATTCACTCCATGAAGAAACAGCATTAACAATCTAAAATATTTTTAAAAGAAAGCAAAACATGTATGTTTAAAATGAAAAGAAATAAAGCAAGCATTTCTGTAAGAATCTTAAAAAACGTCTAGTCCTAAAGATGACCTTCTGTCTTCTGCACCATCTGTGTCCTATGGCTTGGCTTGTTTGATTGGATCACTGCCTATGGATGTTAGGAATTCTGTGGTTTCTTTGGGCTGCTGATGTCAGAGGATATTTGGAGACAGATGAAATTCCATCATAAGCAGATTTTTTTCTGCTATGGCTGTCTCATCCTTTTCTAAACTCATTTTCATCTTCAGTATGATTTGTCTCTAGTGTTTTAACCAAACCAGAATCTTTGACAGATTATTTTCCTTACCAGTCATCTTATTTTTAGATCAATTCAGGTAGGTACCCTGGTTTAGATAAAATCCAAAACATATCACAAATTTAGGTTTCTTGCATATATAAATAGAACATGTAAGATCCGAATATACTGTATATCTGTGACTAAGAATGTTGTTAGTTGACTCAAATATTCAACCACAAATACTGATTTGCCTCTTAATGAACTCACTGTTTAACTATCACTGAAAGAAATTTTGCAGTTTGGTTCAAACATCATTTTAAACCATGGTTAGTTAAATGTGCATTGAATAAACCATATGTAGCTGGGTCGCGAAGAGTCGGACACGACTGCGCGACTGAACTACAAATTGAGCAAGCCTTCCCACTGAATATATGGGATATTAATAATATTGATAAAATTATAACTTTCTTACTGAGGATTGGCATTCCAATACAAGAGGAAATCATTAGGTCAGAAAAGGCTACCATAAATCATAGTTTACAAGCTATAATCGGCTGGATATGCACAAAGTCTAAGCTAAAGTTCAAAGTTGTTGGACAAGTCGTTTCCAATTCTGTAAACTCTCACTCCTGGTTGCCATAATGCATTTAATGGTTTGCCCTGGAAGTCTATTTCCATGAACGGTTTGTTTTCTCAGAGAGAACCTGGACCCAGCCAGAAGATGGGAACAAGGTTAGGCGAATCTTCCCGGAGACTCTACTACTCTATTTAAAAAGTTTGCTTTTTCACAAACCCATGTTCGATGTTTACTTTGCTTTTTCCTTGAGCAACTCCAGAGAAAAAGGCAGCAGAAAGTAAAGGACAAAGGCGACGAGGAACCAGATCAAAAAAAACCCAAAACCTCTTTCCTGATCCGCCGCTTCGACCACGTTCGTCCATCACGCTCATTTTCTGGACTTGCCCAGTAAACCGTAACTAATCAACGGGCTAAAGTGGCACAAGACGCAAATAATTAACCAAGATGAAAACTAACCAAGATTAGAATAGGTAGCAGAAATACGAGCGCTACGTCTCCAGCAGAGTTGGGTAAACCAGCGCGGCGGCTTAAGCGGCGGAGAGGAAGCGACTTACGGGGTCCCGAGGCCAGAGCTGCCGGACGAACAGCTCCCCTCCACCAGCGGACCGATGCGGGGTTATCCTTGGCAGAGGTTGCGCTCAGGCCTATATAACAGGAAGAAGGCGGGGAGGGGAGGCCCACGCATCTCTGGGGGTAAATGGCTGGAAACTCCGCCTTGCCCGACGTGAGCCAAGAGGCGCTGGGAAAATTTCCCGGAAAGTGGAATTTCCAGCCGTCAGTGTCGGCCAGAGGGAGAAGCCGAGCAGCGGCCCGAGCGAGATTACACCTCCAGGGAGGCTGGAAAAAAAAAACAGTTTTAGTAAATAAAAAACATCTCTTCGCTCTTCCGCACGGGCTTCACCGTTCCTGAGGGAGAGGAAAAGGCGCGCGGGCGCGGAGGCAGACGTTGTTCCCGGCGCCTCCACTCCACGGCTACGAGAGCAAGGCTCGGGCGCCCCTTCGCCGCCTCGGACAAGCTCCGCGGAGAGGGCCGGCGAGGCGTCGGAAGGACCGCTGCCGAAGCCGCTCGTCCGCCGTTCTCTGCCGGAGGAAAAGCCGAACGCCGTTGCGGCGGGGCTCCGCGCTCACCCAGTGCTCGAAGCGCGCAATTCCGGGAAGAGCTGCTTTTCTGCGCCCGCTTGCTTACTCACCTCTCCCGGAGCGGGAGTAGCAGGATTACATTTTATCTCCAACTGATTAGGATCCAACTGGATTGCGATTTATTTTTAGCTGGGGTAGCCACATA
This sequence comes from Acrochordus granulatus, assembly GCA_032468055.1. Taxonomy (NCBI): domain Eukaryota; kingdom Metazoa; phylum Chordata; class Lepidosauria; order Squamata; family Acrochordidae; genus Acrochordus; species Acrochordus granulatus. The sequence continues at coordinate 71,310 of JANHZU010002379.1, read as the reverse complement.
CTAGGAAGACAATTAAGTTTCCACCCGGAGCGGTTCTCTCTCAGACAGAAACTTGCTCGTTGAAGGATCGGTTACTTTCCTCTGCAGAGAACCAGACGGCCCCTGTTCGGTGCCTCAGCCTTTCGTTCTCCGCAGGGATCACTCTGAGCCTGGCGGTCCCCCTCACTCCAGTGCTCGAACCGCCTTAGCCTAGCCTTGAGGGCCGGCTGGGTGACCCCGGGCCAGGCGCTCTCTCCCCCCAGCCCACCTCGCAGGGCTAATGTTGTGGGAAATAGGAGGAGGGAGGAGGGTTAAATACGGCCACCGCTTTGGGCTGTTGATAAGTAATAAAGATGGGATATAAATAAAATATCGTCGTGGAAGGATATCACTGAAGTCAAACAGAAGCAAGAAACTCTATAGGACCCTAAGAGTCCTGCTAGCAGGTGTTCCGCAGGCCTAAATTCTTTGAAACCAGAATCTGTGCCGGCTGAAACCATTGGCTTTCCCTGCCCTGAAGCTCTCTAGATGGATTACATTCCAATGTGTATTACTTCCTGCTGCCATGCCAGTTGGGGATAATGGGAATTCTTGCCAAGACTATGGAAGCCAGCAGGTTGAAAAAGGATACACATGTTTTTAGAAATGAATGGGTATAGCTCAGTTGAGCAATTAAGTCCAGATTTATTTACATTATAAAAATCAATATGTGCCCTGTTGGGAAACTTACTATTGCAGTGGATGAGATCCAAGTAAGCAAACACATTCTGTTATCTCCATATTTTCTGGCCATTTTTTAGGGTGGTAGAGGAAGGTGGAAATGGAGCACCTTGCTATTTAACTCTTCCTAGTTTTCAGAGATCTGTTGGCAGAGTGTGAATTCTGTGCCTAGGACAGCTGCCATTCTCTCTGACTTTGCATTTCTCTTTTATTCATAAACTCCCTGATCATCTGTGGAAACCCCAACATAATTAGAAATCCTTATGAATCATGTTTCTCAACTCACAATATGCTATTGTATGAATTAAGGGATGGTGATGGAAATTCCCATTAAATTTTGCATAGCTATTTAAATTGATCCAATTAGAGATACTTGTGAGATGTCTCAGGTATTCTTTCTGAATAAGAATAGTGGTTTAATCTAATAAATATAGTTTTATCAACCATGTGAAAGAATATTTAAGACCAAGAGTTGCTTGGATATCAAGACTTAAGTGGTATAATACATAGATTATCCTTGTGGAATTCTCTTTGTATGTTCAAGAGGTGAATATATGTTATGTATGCATACACTAATGTTCAAGAGTGTAAAGTACTGTACATAAATTGTGGGCCCCAGAATCAATTGCTAGCAATTAACAGAATGAGAAGGGTTCATGTTTGAGTTTTGGTGACTACTGTTTGCCACTGTAGTATGAGAATGATTAAATGCGTTACAAAATCATGCATTCACATATTTGATGGAGAGAAAATTTATGGACTTATTACTTATAGTTTTCTTGTGTTTTGATACTTAATAGTTGTTTGCAAAGAATATGCTTGTTTTTAAATCTTTACTAGGTACCTTAGGACAAATGGCAATTGAGTGTTATGTTATTACTTCTTCAATACTACTTCAATATTACTTCAATATTCAACAAATATTGGGCATTATTTGGGCAGTTTCACTCCCTAAAGCATCAATGGCAGTTTCACTCCCTGAAGCATCAATATCAACAGGGATTTATATTCCATACGGTCCAGCACTAGAATCCAAGCTGGACTCAAGTTCTTTTCATATTTCAACTCTGCGTCTTCTGCCATAGATGGATGACTTTGTGAACATGTCGTGTCACTAGTATGTCATCTTTTTTACCGTATATTTCCTTGCATGTATATGACATGACTTGCCCCTTCTTGTTTTCATTTTTGTGCCATGTTGATGACATCTTTGCGATTGGTTCTGCAGAAAATTTCTCTTAAGAAATTTTTAGTGTTTGCTTTTCCATCACATGTATATTATTCAAATCTCTGCTTCTGATTTTTTTATGTTTTATTTACCACAGCTGTAGAAGCTGCTAGCATGACAATATTGCTGAAAATGTCCATTCTTGCTGTGGAATGTTTAAATCTATTGAAGGAATGGTTTTATGTGGTTAAAACTGAGACATAAATATTGTTTTAAAGTTGCTTACCTACCACCAGAAATTCTGGAGTTGATAGCAGCTGTAATCTAAATTGCGGATGGGGATGGAAAGAAGAAGGGAATCACATCTCTTATGTGTTAGGAAAGAAAGAATTAATGCCCTCTTCTTCATAATCCTAATTTTTCTTTCTGAATTGACTATTTCAGCAATGTCAGAATTGACAGTACAAACATGTATGTATTTGTATTTATTTATTTATTTTACACATTTCTATGCCGCCAATTTCTGAAGACTCTTGGCGGCTTATATAGATTAGTTATTTATACAATTGTGTAAACTAACCCCTTATGGGTTATATGGGTAGTGAATAAAAATACCTCAAATAATACACACAATCCTTTTCTGTTAGGAGGATCTGGTAGCCTGTTTTTGTGAATTATTAATTCTTTCCTATGGAGTTAATTATTGGAATTAAACAATAAAAATTGCAGTAATTTTGTTTACCTGTCTCCAGCCACGGACTCCTGAAGATAGTTTGGATGACTGGCTCCATGACCTATGTGTCTTCAACAGTGGGGAATGATAAGGACTGTGGTCTAGCACAATTGAAGGATAACAGGCTAGGGGAGGTGTTGTGGTCCTTATGTAGCTGATGTTGGAAAATAAATTGTCATGACTGTTGCAGCTAAAGGTTTGTGTTAATCTATTGTCTTGCACAACAGTGTTACTATTTCTCTCCTGTAGAAAAAGCCAAGCCATGCACAATGATCATATCTGTTTCCACTTAGTGGATCAGCTAGAATTCCCCAGCATATGGAGTCAGATCCTGCATTAAATACTATGATGAAATATTTGTGAAATGAAATTATATCAAAGAAGAGTGCTTGAGCATGCTGTCCAGAGAACAACTCCCCTTATGAGCTTGGATTTGACATAGCACACTGAAATCAGCTTAAGCCATGACCTCAGGTCCATCTTCTAAACTTTTCTCTAAAAGAATTATTTTTTGTTTCCAACAAGTTACAAAAGTTGATCTAGCAATGGGTTGGTCAAATAACTGGAAAGAAGGAGGGTGCACATGCTTTCATGTCTGCGTTGCATGCTACTCAATGCATCTGAGTGCCTGCTGTGGGAAACGGATGTTGGACTGCGATGAAATGAGGAAAAAAACTTAAATTGTAATTCAACATTATGCAATTTCATTTCTTTTCTTTTAGTAGATAACATCTCCAAAGAAAATTATAATTTTAATATTTTTCTTTTAAAACTTTCAGTTTCCATATTTTACTAAGAAATAAATTTCTAACCATAAATTGATAGGTTATTGTGTGTGTTACTGTTCCTATGCTATTTTTTTTATGACCTCTCTTTTTTTACAAAGGGCGTCTAAATTGATTAAGAAGTCTGAATGAATTACCTTCAGAGGTGAGGTTAATTTATGATGCTTGATTATCCAGTGGAATTATTAAAAAAAATAGATGAAACTTTCCAAAAGATTAATTCTTCCCACCTGAAAAACCATGAGAAACTTAAAAAGATGTTAAATTGAGCATCTTTTGGATTTATTTCTAGATCTATTTCCTCCTGAAAATATGAGGAACCAATAATAAGTAAAAATGCATTCTTCAAGAGGATGAAACACAAACTTATCTGCCTCCAAATGCTTTTCATTTATGTCTCATTAGAAAATATATGTTCATAATTAGATTTTTATATTGCATCTGGGTTCAACTAAAATATTCAGTTCAATCCAACACCAGTGTTTACAGTGTACACTTTTACCACATAGGAGATTAAATACAATTGTTATCTGGGTGTTCAGTGGATTACATTTATTTATACAATATGAACATATTTTATAAATTATTTCCATAACTTTCTTAAGTTTAGAGTTGTACAAATGTTGAACATATTGAATACCCAAAAGATGACACACCTCTAAAAAATTGGCCTTCTAGTACTGAAATTGTAAATTGGCTTTTTTAATGATAACCATAATTTCCCTTGTCAAAGTTATGTCTTTTACATCCAGTCTAGATTTTTATAGTTCATTCCTTTGATCTTTGATGGCAGTTTCTTTAACTGCTTTATAATAAGGTCCTGGCATATATTATCTATAACATATCTTGCATGTACTGTATTTCACAAATATATGTCACTTTGGTGAGATGAGTGGCTATATAAATCTGATTAATAAAATGATCCAGTGGTGTGAAATTACACAATTGTGAATTCCTTATTCATTGCCTACTGTACTCCCTGTAGAGGGTGTGATACCAACTGCCAAAAGGGAAGGAACATTGCTCAGTGACAAAGGACATGCTTGGGATGCAGCTCTTTCTTGGAATATCTAGTTAGGACTCAAAAAGACCCCCCTCTGAATCCTCATGAGCTGCTGCCTGTCATTTTAAATAGCTTGATGCTATAATGACCTGTACTATAGTGATCCTGCTTTCAGCCACTGCTCTGTCTCATGAGTTGGATGACTTATGGACACTATGGGGAGGCAAAAGCTGAGGTTAGCAGTTGGGTTTTCACCAGCTGATGCATTCAGGGAGGTGGGACTATGGGGCTACTTGACTCTTCCTAGTAGGCACTTGGCTTTCACAGGAAGGCTGGCTTGAAGTGATGAAGTAGCTCACCCTGTGAACATGAGGAGGGTGTAATAGACTACCCTTGGGCTTTCAACAGGATTGTAGTCCTTCTTGGAAGTAAAAATGGTGGCTAGCTATAGCCCAGTGTTTGGTTGAAAAATGTTTCCATTTGTCCAGACCAAAAGTCAGGATGAGAATGTGTCTCCTGAGTAGACAGAGTGAATGGGAGTTACTGTACCTCTTTGTATTTAGATAAATGGATTTTCTGTAACTTAGTCTACCATGATAGCCATGTAATGAATATGCTCTCATTGTTCATTGCTATTTGGTGAGAATGCCAACAACATATCCACACATTCCAATTATATCAGTTTCCTTCTTAGCTTTTTTTTGGTCTTTTTTGAATGTTATGTAAATATCATTGTGAAATAACGTGTGTTATATAGTACTACTGCCATGGTTTCCTTTGCTAATTCTGGATCTATGGACGTGACGAATGCTATGATATTGAATGAAATGTATGAAAGCAGTCAGAAGATATGATGAAAACTCCTTAATCTTAACACATGGACAGACTGGGAAACTGAGCCAAATCTAAAAATGCAAGGGAGTTTCTGAAAGCTTGGCATTCAGACTAATCAGCCATTGACAGTCACATAGAGATAAACTGTATTTACATATAGTTCAAAAGAGACAAGAAACAGATAAAAAGGAAGCAAAAAAGGTCAGACATATCCTCTTCAGAAGTCAGTGTATAGAGAAACAGAGATTAACACCAGACAAGCAGAAAACATAACCCAATCAAGGAACTGATTGAGAAAATCACATCCCCACCAACACTGGCAGGGCAACTAATATACGTATATAAATAGGAAGCAAACTCCACAGTAGTGTTGATGATGTCATCTAGTTGGGTAATAAGTTTGCAAGCAAACAACCAAACTTGGAGAGCATCAAAGACCCCCAATTTCAAAACTGCTTAAAAGAGGAGTTCTTACTAAAACCCACCACTGATTTTCTATCTGTTTTTATGACAGTAACAATAATTTGTTAGGCATTTTGAGTGATTACCATTATATTTAATGATCATATCCTTATGACTCCATAATCTTCAATATAATAGAATAATCATTCCCATCTGCTACCAACTATTGTGAATGGTGGTTTTAGAAGGAATTGGGCAGACTCAAAATAAGTTTGTACAAAGAATATATATTTCAGTGCTAGGAACACGTCATCTTCTCCCTGACAAAAATTTCCTTGACTGCCTGGAACTAACTAATACTTGAGATGATAATTGTGTATGAAATGAAGGGGATTAACAACTTCTTTCTCCTTGATAATCTGAAGTGGTTTTCACAATCTAAAGTGAAAGAGAATAATATTATTCTATTTCTAGAATAATGGGTAAATTGTTTTTGTCTCTGCTTACATTGCCAATTGTGTATCACATGAATAAGAAAATCATTATAGGTCAAAGGAGCACAGTGTCTCTCTCTTATATTGCTTCAGATTTTGTAACTTTCAGCATTTTAAGATTGTTCTTGAGCATATTTTCACACTTGAGCTGTGTTCTGTAATTTTATGCATGCAACATGGTTACTGTTCTCTATCCATATAATATTAGCTTAGAAAAAGGAATAAGAGGGGAAATTGTGGCCAGCAAATAGTATTATGCAAAGTAGTTAGGTAGTGGGACATATATTTCTCTCCCAGTTAACCCACTGGATAACTCTTCATTCATTGAATAACTTGAGATTATTCAATGAGGGTGAATGTTTTGAGATTCAGGTATAAATAAAAGTATTTAGTATATTATTAAATAATGGAATTTGAAACCTCAAGTTGGGGGCGTTGACCATCAAATAAAAAGATAAAAATTCTTTCAGTTCTTGAACAAAACTGCCATGTCTTCTTCACAGCAATACTGGAGTAGTTTGCCAGTGCCTTCTGGAAACTTGTTAGGCTTTCTGGCTGTTGTTGGGATTTCTTGGCAATTTTTTGTGCAAGTACTAATCAGGTTTCACTATCTTTAGCCTTTTCTGGAATCAGGCAAAGCAGGCTAGTCACTGCCATCTACTCTATTAATAAAAGGTAAAGGTTTCCCCTGCCCATAGGGAGTGGTGCTCATCTCTGTTTCATAGCTGAGAGAGCCAGTGTTTTCTGAAGATGCTTCCATGGTTATGTGACCAGCATGATTATATGTCAAGGCGCAAAGAACGCTATTACCTTCCCACCGAAGATGGTACCTATTTATCTGCTTGTATTTTTACATGCTTTCGAACTGCTAAGTTGGCAGGAGCTGGGGCAAATAAAACCTCACCCCATTATGTGGTACTTGGGTCTTGAACTCAGGGGTCTGGGGTCTTGAACTCAGACCTACCACTAGGCCATTGCGCTGGATGGTTTAAATTGGGAATTAGAAATCAATGGAGGGAAAAACACTGTGGCTCCTAATTTTGATGAATATGCAGCATGTCTCCAAATATTAGCAGCTTGCTTGTGGCCTTCTTAAAGGCTCTGTCAGGCCACTGTGGCAGTTAGCATGGTAAACTAGAGAAAGGCTTGATCAGCTGGTTGAACCTTGTTTTTTCCAGGAGTCAGTGGAAATGACCTCGGGAATCAGAGCATTTCAAACAAAAAACAATGTAGTATTTTGATGATATTTCAGTCATCACCAAAACAAGTCAAAGTAGATCCACATCCTCCTACCTAGCTTTTGGATAATGTGATGGACAATGTACAGCTGTTCCTGGCAATTGTTGGCTGATGATTTGAAAAAGTGGTAAGGAGGGTTACATATTTCTTTTTTGGGGCTTAAACATATTTTCATAGCTAGGGGCCATACTTCTCTCTGGGCTGAGACAATGGGTGATATGATGATGACATACAGCTCTATTATATTCATGGAATGGGCTTAGTTTTCATCTTTTTTCCTGCAGCTAAATGCAGTCTATTTAATATGGCTTATGTTATTGCCATAGTTATGTTTTGCTTCAAAACAACCAGCAAGGTCTCCAGGAGGCAGAGAGATTGAGAGAGAGATTTAAGGGGGTTACTCACACTTGTTCTGCTATCATGGAACTATCAAGGTTCTTTAACAAACATTTGTATTTTTTATTACTTTTCAAACAGACTGACTATCCCTTTGCTTTATGTATAGATACAAGTCTTTAAAAATATGCTGATACTCCAGCTCTATGACTATGTAGATACTTTTTGAATAATAATTTTTATAATCCAGTTCTAATAATATTGGAGCACTTTAGAGGATCTAGAAAAGTATGTTGGTAATATATGAGTATCCTACAATTCCAAATGTTAGGTTTCTATGTTATGTTAAAATCAAATACAGTGGTGCCTTACAGGACGAGTAACTCACAAGGCGAG